>JAKUCV010005468.1:20726-44565 GCA_028386065.3 Turnera subulata | reverse complement strand
ATAGGCTTCAAGAGTTCAACTTGGAGTCCACTTGCCAGACTGTGGAGCAAGGTGCTTACTACCAGCTCGCAATGACAGCCCAGAGCATACCCAGAATGACTCGGCTACCTCCAACCTGGCCAAAGGTACGGCTACTGGTGTGGAACTGCAGAGGAGTTGCAAGGCGTGCACAGGAGTTCTCGCGCACTCTGAGGGATCTAAAGAACCAGTACAAGCCCAACATGGTTCTTCTGATGGAGACGCAGTGGCAACCACGAGACGATCACGGTCTGATTCCACTCCGATTCCCTCAAGCTAACCGGTTCGAGATTCCTGGCCAGCGCGACAGAGGCGGCATGTGGTTCTCTTGGAGCGACAGAGTCACGGTCAACGTCAACAGTGACGCAAACAGCTTCCGTGTCAACGTCGTTGCGAACCGTTAATTGTATTTTCTTTTATATAATATCAAAAATCCATGTATTATTTCCCCTTTTTATAAATTATCAATGTAATATTTCTATTCGCAATCAATATATTAATATTTCTCTTTGTATCAAAATATTAGCAATATTTATAATATTTGTATTTTCGCATGTTTGGCATCATTACCTCTTATGTGTATGTTCCGCGACAGCTGGCGTCCCTCGACTGGATCCATAATGCACTAACTAAAATGATATAAAATAATAAACAACTGGAGCGAACTATGCAAACAAGACAACAACACACATAGACTGCCCGGCAAGACCTAATGCCCGCTCCGCTACCAAAATGAAACGCCCCGACCCGTATTTACCGTATACAGTAAACACGTGCCGGAACTGTGACAACCCAACCCAACAAAGCCCAACAAACAGTGTACAAAAAATAAACTGGCCAACGGCCCAATAACCAAACTGAAAATCGGCCCTTCGGCCCAACAAGGAACTCGACACCCGAACCTCGGGGACATCAACAACCACCACCATCCGGCCCAATGGCCCAATTACAACATATACACAGCAGAAAACTCAACAATATGCACAGCGGAAGACTTATGACTCACACGTTAACATATGCAAGCCCAATACAACTAATGGATCCGAGTCCTGTCCGAGGGTACGCTTCAGCTTGCCCGGTACGTTCCTGCACTACAAACATCTCATCCTACGGGATGAAACCCCGCAGGCGAGGGGTGAGTCCGAAGCGCTCACCGACGAAAGATAAACAGTGATATATAATCAACCATAATACTTTCGAAATAAACACAACAATCACAACAATAAACGCATACAATCACATCACAAGGATACTGCCATAACAACTAACACATACTACACGACAGAGGAATCCAGCTCGAACATCACATCAAAGGAAACCAACACGAACAACATAACAGAGGAATCCTACTAAATCATATCAAAGCCAAGACCAAATGATTACTTATTAACTTTATTACCAATTTTTATCTTTCGGGCCCCGTCACTGGGCAAGCTAGGGTCGTACCAGGTTATCAATTAATTCCGGATGCTAGGTCAAACCAATCCACACCTCAAATCCCGGATATTTGGTATATCCAAACCACTGGGTATTCGGTATACCCCAACCTCAGGCAACAACATGCTAACCAGATATTCGGCATATCTGAGCCACTGCGGATATTCGGCATATCCGAGCCACTGCGGATATTCGGCATATCCGAGCCACTGGGTATTTGGTATACCCTAACCACAGGCAACAAGCCAAACGGATATTTGGTATATCCGAACCACTGGGTATTCGGTATACCCTAACCACAGGCATCAACATGCCAACCAAATCAAGTAACCAAACCAAGTAACCGACCATAGCATCCCAGAATTAATCTTCAAACCATCGGGTCGTACCACTACTTCCCACATATTTCATCATCTCATATCAATTCCAATTCCAATTTCCACTTTCCATTTCTCAATTATCCACAGTCAATAGTTTATTCCAATTATCCAATCACAACAGTGTCTACCGTCAGCAATCACAATATCCATAACAGTCAAACAATTATCCAATTTCCTATTAGCACAAGTTACACAACAGGCCAATCCCTCATCAGTTCATAACATCAATTACTCACAGTCTAACTTCAAACACAACACAGTAACCAGTAAACCAACAACAGTCATACAACAGTTCAATCAAGCAAATCAACATCATAGCAACAACAACAACAATAACCATAGCAGCCAAGTACCCAATACAATTCCATATTACCAAATATCCATCAACAGTACATATAACACCAATTATTCACAATGAACAGTTCATCACAACATCCACACGTCCAATAGCACAGTCCATCAACAGCAACATCAATAACCATAACAGTCAAATATCCGATAATGACCCTCTCAGTAGTTCATTCAAACAACAAAACACACAATTATCCACATTGACCAGTTCATCATTATTCTCAACACAATATCGCAAATCCAATATCACAGTCTAAGATCAACAACAACGACAACATCATAGCAGTCGATCAACCAACAGTAATCACCTCAGCAGTTCAATCAAGCAGCAAAGCAAACACAGTATTACGGGCACATATCAAGGGTTATCCATCCTCACCTTGGCCGATTACTCAACTCCGGAAATAATGTCCGGTCCGACGCCGGCTCCTCGGGAAACTGCCCGATATCCAAACCTATACCACAAAACCATATATACACATAAATGCACATAATCGGTATGCTATGATGCCCAAAATGCGAAATTACCCATCCCGGTTACTTATCCTTTATTATTTCCATTTATCGAAAATATTTAACCATATGTATATCTGAATATAATTTCGGTACTATATTTTAATTAAAATTCCTTTCAAAATAATTTCATAAAATAATTATAATTATCCAAAATAATAATTACTATAATTTTCCAGAAAAATAATAACTTATTTATAATTTCTAGAAAATATTTATAGTATTTATCTTTTTCTATATACATATACAATTTAATTTTCCAACACAAAATATAATTAACTTTAATTTCCAAAATACATATTCATATACATATACCAAAATCATAATTTTCCAGCCAAAATAATATACTTATAAATTTCTAGAAATTAATTTCAAGTTACATATATATTTTTTTCCAATTTAATAATAGTTTTCAAAACAAAACTTAATTATTTAACCAAGTAAATATATTTATATTTTAGAAGAAACACCAGATTTAAATTGGCATTAATTTACTCAAAATAACTATATATTTTTTTTAAAATTGAATATCAGATTATGTTTATTTATATAAATTGTTTGTTTTTTTTTCTTTTAACGGGCTGGGCCCAAATAGTGTCAGCCCAGGCTCAGCACAGTACCAAATCCAGGCCCTAAACAGGAGCCCAGACCTTGGCCCGTGCAGCCGGCCCATCGACACAGCAGCCCAGACCCTCAGCCCAACACCCAGCCCATGACCCGTTTGTAACTGGGTCAGATCCGCCAAAAGGAATGGGTCACCGTCTACCAAGCTCACCTTGCCGAGAGCTGTGAAGGCGGGGTCGAGCAGCGTCTACCGGGCGAGGGTGGCGACGAGGCAGAGGAGGCGAAGGGAGGCGATGTCGGCGAGGCTGCAGGCGGCTGAAGCGGCGACGGCGGTGTGCACGAAGGAAGGTGGAGCTCGGGTCACGCGTCGTCGGGTTGTCACGACGGCTGCACCTCGAGGAAGAAGAAGGCGAAGGCGGCTTCGGCGGCAGAGGAGGAAGACGGCTGCAGATCGAGGCGATGGAGGGGAGGAGACGAGGTGGAGGCGTGCTGCGGTGCGGTAGGTGTGGTGGCGGTCCGGCGGCAGCTCTTCCCTTCTCCCTTCTTTTTTTTTTTCTTTTCTACTTTTCTTTTTCTTCCCTTCCCGGTTTCTTTTTTTTTCTTTTTCTCCTCTCTTTTTTCCTTTCTTCTTCTTTTTTTTTTCCTCTCTTTTTTTTCTTCTCTTCCTCCCTTCTGCATCTTCACCGGTTTATAATCTGTGTTTTTTTTTTTACTACTATTCTTCATGTGAGTTATTAATAATACAATTCGTCCGTATTACGGGCGAGTCCGATCCGGACCAGAAAATAACCGATACCTCCTTAGTTATTTTCCGGTGTGATTTTCCGAGAAATTCCGAAACCCGAAAAATACCAACTTAGGTTCGAAAAATCTGCGGGAAAATCACGAGCGCGGGAAAACACTCGGATTCGAAAAACGACTCCCGATTTACCTTGAATTAATTACCCAAGATTAATTCAACAGTAAATCACGGTAAAACGACTTCTACAGTCCCGGTAAAAATCAAAAATTTACCCGGGCTGTTACATAAAGTGTCTATAACTACTGTCACTTGTAGAAATAAACCTACCCTAGTTCTAAAACTGCCTACTTTCGTCAATGAAGCTCTTTCCTAGGGCGTAGTGTCGCTGTGCCAGGCGCTGTGATCCTCAACTAACCCTAAAGTCTCTTTCGACGATCAGTAGGGGTAGAGGCTTGATATAGAACGGTCTGAGTTCTTAGTTTCTCCGTTAGGTGCATCACTAAGGCGTCTAAGAAGTGTTTGAGGGTGATCAAGCCGCAGACAGTATTAAGCACTCTATATCAAATCAAAGCATAACGAACTAAAGAAACAAGTCTGAATTATAAATCAAACATCAAGAACAGTAGCTACATCCCATAAACCTAAATAGAAGATTTAGTTCATGAAGAAGAAGAAAATAATAGAAAATAGAGATGTCGACATGATATAAAATAAAACCAAAAACTCCACTTTTCTTCCAGCCAACTTCCTGACTTTTTGCTGCTCCAAAAGCTGTCAATTTCGTGCAAAAAGGTTGCTTTTATATCTAGGGTTTTTATTCCTAAAAGATAGGAAATTATGCGTGTAGAAATAGGAATAAAACTCCTAGGCTTTAGCTCCAAGAATTCCTCTTTAAATCTTCTTTCCTTGCTGGGAGTGTCTAGGTACATCCCCTCTTAAATGCTGCTGACCTGTAGGCGAAAAACCTAGTAAAAATAGGGCCTTGACGCCAGTGCCACTGCAGGGGCGCTGTCAGGCATGCGATTTGTACTGGAACAGTGCTCTTCATAGCGCCTCACTAGTTTTAGGCTATAATCGTCAAAACTCCTCCAAAGCAAAAGATTCTCTGGAAGAAAAAGGCTTAAGAGCAGATATATCGTCACAGTGGCGTTGCTAGGCAATTGGTCCAGTGTCTTCAACAGCGGCGCTGCTGACCCAAAAATCGCCAAATATGCTCCAAATAGCGTCAAATTACACCTGAAAACATCCAAGGGTAAGGAAAGATGGATTTGGCAGTAAAAGAAGTGATTTAACATCTAAATGCATGAATTAATGATGAATGCAAGGCCAAAAGACGACAGTGTGCGCTGTAAAAAGTTTGTAATTTCATGCACATCACTCTTTTTTTAGAGTTCATGCTTTTAGTATAGATAGATGAAGATGATAAAATGAATAAAAGAAACTAACTCAGCTAACATATTACCCTACTCTAAATATAGAGTTGCCAAAAAGAAGTTGGAAACTAGCAACAACTTTCTTCTTGAGCTTGAGAGTGTCAGACAACCTTGCATCTTTGTAGCTCTTCTCTTGAGCTTGACAGACCTTGCACCTTATTTGTAAATTTTTTTTTGGTAAGCTACTCTTGAAGATATCTTGAGAGAAGGTTATAACTTAGCGAAGCCTAGGAGTTATTTAACCTGCCGCTGAATTATTAGTTTCTGATGCCGTTAAATTAATAGATCAAATTAATATTGGTAGTAATGTTAGGATGAAAATATGATTTTTTTTGGGAATAGAAGAAAATATGTTTATTTAATACATTCTAAGCGAAGAAGTGCACCAGAAGTCATAAACCTTTGCATCATTTCTCAATTAAGTCTTGTAACTTAAAAAATGCATATTTAAGTCTTAAATTATTTACTATGATACAAACAAGTCCTAAACTAACTCTCCGTTAATTGGCAGTTAAGTGTATAACTTTTTGATCCCTCTAACACTGTAAAATAATTATTAAGGTCCTTTCATTTTCATTTTAATTTTAAAATTTAAATCCTTAAATCCTAAAAAATCTAAGTTAAAAAATTTTAAATCAGTGGTAAATGATTTAGGACTTGAATATGTATTTTTTCAAGTAATAGGATTTAGTTGAGAAATAAAGTAAAGGTTAGGACTTACGGTATACCTATCCCCATCCTAAGGGGATATTGAAAAACAAAGTAATTCATAAACCTATATAGTATACCTATCCCCATCCTAAGGGGATATTGAAAAACAAAGGAAGTAATTCATAATAAGAATCCTGGGCTGCAAGAAGTAAAATGTAATGCCCAATAAATTTGGGGACGATTTTTAGCTTCAAAGCCCAGGGCCCGCTCTGTTACAGAGAAGTTTAGGCCGCAAACAAGCGACGTCGTATAACTCATCCGTAAACCTTTTAACATTAGGGGGAAGTAGGGTTTTAAGTTTGGAGCCTTTGCATTTTTTTCGCGTTGTCTTCTTTTCTTTTTAGCGGGAGGAGGAGGAGGAGGAAGGAGGAGCAGCCGCGTCTCTGATCTAACACAACACCAGCATGGTTGGTTTACTCTTGTTATCCTCTCTGCTCGATTTCTCATTGTGTTTTAACTATTTCTTTAGGATCTATAAGTCTTATGTTTGGTTTCTTCTGCCTCGGTTTGTTGTTTTGAGGTTCTCCTTTTCTCGATTCAGTTTTGATTTCGCCTTATCGTCAAGAATTAGAAGAGGAGTGGACGCTTTTGTGTTTTTGTACCGATTGCATTTACAGAGCGGTGCTATGAGTTTTTCGACATTTAATTGTTAGGTTTCTTTTAGGTCAATGTGTAAGCATTTTTGTGTGAGAAGAATTGCTGTGCTTTTATTTGTTTTCCATGGAGAGTTTAGCTTATGAGCTTTTGGCTTTTTGTTTGGATTTTGATGTGATTGCTGTGGTGCTTTGACAGGCTAGGGGGTTGAAGAAACATCTGAAGAGGCTTAATGCCCCAAAGCATTGGATGCTTGACAAACTTGGGGGTGCTTTTGTAAGTTAATAAGCTGCTTTCCCACTTGATCAGTTGATGATTTGATGCATTCGGTGCTGGTTTTAATGTGTTACCACGATGTTGTTGTTGTTGTTGTAGGCTCCCAAGCCATCCTCTGGGCCACACAAGTCCAGGGAATGCTTGCCTTTGGTCCTCATCCTGAGGAACAGGCTGAAGTATGCTCTTACGTACCGCGAGGTTATCTCCATTCTGATGCAACGTCTTGTGTATGTTGATGGGAAGGTCAGGACCGACAAGACCTATCCTGCTGGATTCATGGGTATGTCTTCGAGGTTTTTAGTTTTCTGCTAGCTGCTGTAGTTTGTTCACTTATGCTTGTGAGTGTTAATGTCCCAAAATAGTGGGGGCATTGTGAAGGGGGAGCTCTGTCTCCCACCAATTGGTAACTTTCTTTTTTTAATTTCTTTTACTTAGGATTCTCTTAACAAGCACTTACTGTTCCAGATGTTGTGTCTATCCCCAAGACAAATGAGAACTTCCGTCTACTGTATGACACCAAGGGCAGGTTCCGCCTCCACTCGCTCAGGGATGATGAGGCAAAGGTTGGTCTTGTACTTGCGTCTGTATGACAGCATTTAAATTTTCTCCACTAGTCTGGATAAACATACTCTAATGATCTTGTGAGCATCATATTCTTATCAATAGCAGATTTTATTATAGTAATCCTAGGGCTGAAATGGTTGGTTTTGTGTTATGTCATTGTCAGTGAAGGTTTTTTTTTTTGAGAAAGAATATCTTTGAAGTGTGAATTTGTTTTGCAACTGCTGTGGAAATGGCTAAATTACTTACTATTGTAGTTATGGAATATTCTTTGGATGGTCAAACTAATGGTTAAGACATTTATGGGTTCACCTCTTAACTGATGATTTGTCGTTTTTCTTTTGGCATTTGATTTCTGATCCAAATTTCTTTTCCAGTTCAAGCTTTGCAAGGTTCGGTCTGTGCAATTTGGACAGAAGGGAATCCCTTATCTGAACACCTTTGATGGCCGCACAATTCGCTACCCTGACCCACTTATCAAGGCCAATGACACCATCAAGCTGGACCTGGAGACTAACAAGATCACTGACTTCATCAAATTTGATGTTGGTAATGTTGTCATGGTGACTGGTGGAAGAAACAGAGGGCGTGTTGGAGTCATCAAGAACAGGGAGAAGCATAAGGGAAGCTTTGAGACCATCCATATCCAGGATGCAACCGGTCATGAGTTTGCAACTCGCCTTGGTAATGTGTTCACCATTGGCAAGGGCACCAAGCCTTGGGTTTCTCTTCCCAAAGGCAAAGGTATCAAGTTATCTATCATTGAAGAGGCAAAGAAAAGACAAGCAGCTCAAGCAGCTACTGCATAGTCATAAATAAGAGGAAGGAGAGCGGATTTGCAGGGTTATTGGTTAGAATTGTGTTTTGGTTAGATTAGTCTTGTCAACCTTTTGCAGTACTCTTTTCTAGTTAATCTTGAGTTCAAAGCCTGCTTAGATGTGATGGCTTCTTCCAATACCAACACTGTTTTAATGTCTTGGCGTCAGATGTATGAACCTAATTTTGAATAGTCATGTTTTTCTTTTTTACTTCTGAGTGGTTTCTACCTTTTATCACTTGTGATTACGAATGTGAAAAATCTTTAAAAGATATAGGCGGCTTCTTCTTTAGCCTTGCGTCTTTGATGAAACAATAAACCGTTTTCTTAAGATGAACATAAAACCAGCATAACTGTTTGATTCTGTCCTTTGTTTACATCTCTCGTTTTGCTAGATTTTAAGTTATTGCTTTTAGATGTTCTGCTGGTGAGTCAGCTTCCACTTGCCACCCAAACTTACGTTGCTCCAAATCTCTTGTTAGGTGTTTGGGGTAGACCTCGCAATTCGTGTAGTTGTGTCGGGTTGAATAGGTAAACAAGTTTCGATTCTTCAACCCAACTCAACTTATTTAATAATCGTATCGTGTCTAACCCGTTTATTATCGTGTCGGATTCGGGTTGACCCACGGGCTACCTATTAAATGTAACAACTCTAAAAGTCAGTTTGAATTTTTTTTATTTTGCACAAGTTTGTTTAATTTTTTAGGCATCATATAATTAGATTTTCTCATATATTACATAAAATTATAAATTGTAGAATCCTAATGCAATAATATTTAAAGCTATTTTTGGATAATTTTAATGACTTTGGCCTTAAATATTAAATAAGTCTGATATTAAATCGGTACAATATCTATATCGTAAATATAATCGGGTCATAAACAGGTATCCATTGTCAACCCGCAACCTGATTTGCTAACTTTCGTGTCGTGTCGGATCAACTCATTTAACTAAACGGATTAAAAATCTCTGACCTATACCTCCTAATTTCGTGTTGGATTGTGTCGGGTTTTCGTGTCAATACCGTTATGCCGAGTCTAGTTTGGGGTGGCCATTTGTAGCACACACTTATAGCTCAGAAGGCCAAACACTTTCAATTTCGTCTCTTTAGCAATTTATTTTAGGACGTAGTAAGTATGATTGACGGCCTTATTTTGATGGAGAGAAAAATGTGACAAAAAACTTTTTATTCTCTTTACCAAGTTTAGTAATGAATATAAACTTCTTTCAATTTCATCTGTATACAAGCTTACTAACTTAGTAATTATTAAATGTGCGCCTTATTATCCGTGATGGAGAAAAACCTATGACTAGCTTTTGGGGAAGTGTCCATGAAGAGAGATTCCCGATTACATTGAACCCCTTGCCTGACCAAAAAAAAAAAAAAAACGCCTTGCAACTCAATCAAATTCGGCCCTCCAAAGATAAGACAACGCCGAACCAAAAACGGGCAGGAGCATGCAAGGCTCCACCGCAAATCCTAGACTACACATCTACTGCGACAACATACTTTCATACCGTACGTCACCTCCAGTGTCTCCAAAATCTACAACTACTCTGCTTCCAAAGCGAGCCATGGCAACAGCTAGCTTTAAATGATTTAACTCATATAACCCCAGTCTGCCGCTTTGAGAATGAGCTAGCACGCACCAAGTTTACATAAACTAACCAAATGCAAGTTGAAATGTGAGATAAAAGACAACAAATTCAAAGGCTAGAAGGGATGGTGAGGAAATGGAAGGGGAGATTTTGATGGCAGCAGAAGAGAAAAAGAATGTTGGGAGCTTTTAAGCTTATTCATTTTTTTTTTCTCTGGATCTCCACCAATTTCAACTGCTTTATAATTTTGGTGATGCATTGACAATAATGAAACAAAGTTACGAGCATATAAAATATAATGGAGGAACATTTGCCACCGTTGCTTTGATCATAGTTTATGCGCTTCAAATTCCATGGTGAATTATATATCAATTAGTTATGGTTTAGTTATGCTATTTAGTTTGTGTTTTCTTCGAAAAAAAAAAAAAAGTTCTCAACCAATTCTCTGTCTCAGTTCCAATCCTCCTCCTTTCTCTTTATGGTCTTCAACGGCTCCTCCACTCTCTTGAGTCTCTCTCTATCCCTTTTGGGCTCTTGCACCACTGAATCATCATCCCGGACCACCATAGCATCGTCCTCGGCTCCTTGCTTCGAAACTTGCCCTCCATCACTCCCAGGGGCACCATCTTTCCCTTTTTCAGTGCTAGCAGCGCATCTCTCACATTGGGATCCTTCAATAGGGCCAAAGCTTCCATGGCCATATTCATTCCTAGTATATCGGAGGACAGGTGTAACGGTTTCGGGTACCAAGGGGTTTCTTGACACACAGTTTTTTTTGGCTTAATTCTATTTTTTTTACTAAAATCAGAGCTAAAATTACAATACAAGTAATGTATTTATGGTGGAGAGTTTATGTTTTATTAACCTAGACAATAAATCTTTTCTTAGCCTAAAAATAAAGCATCTCAATATAATTGGAGTGAATTGGAAGCATGCCCATCTTCTTTTGCACGTTGTATACCTGCAAGACGACTTAAAAGATTCTTTTTTATGTTTGAAAATATCACCAAAAGTAATATGATTCCAAGAGATAAGAGTAGAAGCTGGTAACTTCCTGTAATGGTCTACCATGGGCCAAATTACTCTAAATTAACTGATTATAACTATGATGAGTGGCCTAAGCTACTTGATAACAGGAGGGTCTTGTGCCAAAACGTTGTGGGGGATTATCTAGGCAAATGAGCAAAGGTGAATGATCGGATTTCGTGCGAGGTAAAATTTGAACCACTGCTTCCGGGAAATTGAGACGCCACTGTGCATTTGCTAAAGCACGATCCAACCTTTTGCAAACACCGCCTTTTTCCTATGTGAATTTTGGGCCCACATAGCCAATGGTCGATCATCTCACAAGATTGTATGAAATTAGTATGGGCATTGCTACCATACCCGGGATAAAATCCTGGGTAACTTTACCCGTGATGATGTGGACAAATAGTCAAATAACATTTGGTTTGGTGGGCTCAGATAAATCAGTTTGGTGGATCCAGGTAAATTGCTGTTTGACATATTAAATAATTAAATCATAAAACAACTCTTACTCTCTTTCATTTTGCATTCTTTACTCATTTACTAAAGGCCCACTCATTTCTTCTTATCTTTTCATGACCCGCTCAGTCGTCCTCCATTATTGAACCTTTGGATCACACCTTCCTCTTCACTTTGACTCCTTTCATCGGATAATTGGCATAATTTTGTTCTTTTTTTGAAAAAATTATGAAGGCTATATTTTCTCTTAATGTTAGATAGCTAATTCTTAATCAATCTGGTAACAACTTAATCTTTTCGATGAAGGTCTTCATTTGTTTGGTAACAACTTACATTTATTGTGATGATGCAAATTCATCAAAACATTGATTATTATTATTTTTAATATAAAATTATTATTTAATTAAAAAAATCTTTTTATTACAAGCATATATCACATTAATTTTTGAGACATATTGAAGGCGGTGAACATTTGAAAAGAAGAATTATTGAACAAATAATTATTTTACTATGATTAAACTAGAATTACAGGATCAAAACAAATAAAAAAACTATCGATCACTATGACATTTTTTATTGAAACGAAAAAAATAACAATCTGCAAGTAAAATAAATCCGCAACCAACTATCCGGAACCAATGCACCGAATTCCGGCCAAATCCACCACTGCCAACCAGCTAGCTAACCATCCACGGTAATCGTTTCTCCAGGGCTGTACTCTCCACCGACAGCATCCTCAATACCGACACCCACCATTATCGAAGAACAACCAATTAATTAACGCGAGCACCACCACAGTACCCGTCAAATTCCCAATTCCACCATGAACCCAAAATCACAGTCACCATGGATACACAGTCCCAAGTCAAAGCGATCCGATTAGAATCGATTGAAACCCAACACAAAGAATCCTAAAACGACAAGAATTAATAATCAGAGAAGACATGCAGATTAAGGCACGCTTACCCAGGTTCGTTACATTCAAACCTCTAGTTCCCTCGCAGGAGCTCGGCCACTCCCCAGCCGGCTCACAATCGTCTTGAATGCAAGCGGTGGCGACAGCGATTTCTCATGGCGGGCGCAACCAGGCAAGGGGAGGAGGAGGAGGACAGGTGCGGCGTTTGGCGGAGGGGAAGAGAACATGGATAAAAATTGATGTGAGGGGGGAAACAGAGATATAGGAGGCCAGAGAGAATTATTGAGGGAGAGAGGAAAAATGATGGGCGGTGAGGTGTGGTTGTGGGTGTTGTGTCGGGGAGAAAGAAAAGAAATAGGGAAAGAAGGAGAAAAAACAAAAAAGATGAATAGAAAAAGAAAAAGAAGACGGGAAAGAAAAAAGTGAAAAGAAAGGAGCAAGGGACAGAAGGAAATAAAAATCGACTTCCAACGACATGGTTTCACCATTCTTCAAGCGCAGTCAACGCGCTTCATTGCTTGGTCGAAACGCAGAGTTAGCTATGTTTTATGTTTTGGCTTCACTAAAACTACGTGGTATTGGGTAAAATGATAATTAATCTTGTGTTTCATAGATAAACACAATTTTTACCTCTGAAAGAAATATAATCTAAGAAAACTCTTTATAAACCAACAAATATCAATAAAGCCCAAATTAAATTTAAAAAACACATTTAGTCCGAAAAGGATAGATTTTTCTTTAAAATTGTTTAATTAGTAAACTATTAGAATATAGGTAAATAAAAATTTTGGAAAAATAATAATGATACTAATAATGATAACATTAACAATCAAAACTTTCGTAAGGAAAACAATATGGAAAGATTTATACAAAAATGAATATTTGGAACGTTGAACACTCTCGGTATTTGAAAGCAAGACCCTATAAACCGCAGAGGATTATCGGAAACCCTGAGTAACTCTCAGAATTAGATTCCATTGGTTGACTAATCGTAGAAAGTTCACAAAGAGAATTCTAACTGGTAGGAATTTCGAATGCCAACAGTAAAAACTTTATTAACCACGTAAGAGGTTAGAATACCACGGTAATTAAAAACTTTATTTTTGTCTATATTTTTTCTTCCACACTTTTATTGTCACATTTTTTTATTTATAATTTTTACCATTTCTTCCATGTAAAGTCCTTACTTTGATTAAAAAAATTATAAGAAATGATAGTTTTATAAAAAAATATATTTCATATTTTATTATTTTATAGAATTTAATTATTTCCAATCTTAAGATAGTTTAATATCTATTCACATTAGATATCTATGTGCAAAGAAGAAAAAAAAAAGAATAAAAAAAAGACTCCATCTTTTCACACTAACTTTCATGCCTTTTCATTTTTTAAACCTTTTTTTATAACTAATCTGATACATTTATAACTATTCTTTTATCATACACAATGTGCACAGAGTTTAATTTAATTTTTTTTAGTTCTTTACTATATTTTAAAAAAATTATCAGATGTTTTTGCTATGTTGATATTTATTTTATCTTTAAAATTACATCTAAAATTTATCACACATTTAAAATTTTTAGTACACCTTAGTATGCGTGTTTTAGAAATTTTAAATTAAAATAATACTTTATTTTGGAGCCAAGCTAGTGCTGTGTATAGGACACACATGTTTTTCTTGCTTAAAACAAAAGTGAAGCTAAATTGAAATTTTCATTTTTAATATTTCAAAACATGTTGAAAGTAATTTAGAGTTATTAGACTTCAATATCTACCCAAATCCATTACCCCAAACTATTATAATAAGAATTTGGTAGTGATTAGAGTTGAGTTATAATCTTTAATGTTAAAAATATAAAGTATTCATACCTTCTTTATCTAAAAGAAATTTATAATACTAAAATTTTAAAATTTAAATATTATAGATAAATATATTGTATAGTTTTTGTAATTTTACAACACAATTGTAATATTTTTATGGAAAAAGATGGAAGCGATTAATTAATTTTTATTTTAATTTCTTGTTTAAAAAGGTAAATATAATACTATATGTTGATCTATTACAATTTAAAAAACACCTAATTTATAATGTTCAAAATATTTTGGCAGGTTTAAGAATTGGGGAGGCGCTGTACCGAGATTTAGGATTGATTTCAGTTGGGGTCAATGTATAATTATGATAAAATTTCAAGTTACTTTTACAAGTTGGAAGATAATTTCATAAATTAAAGAATCTGTAAGACCATAATCTAAAAATAACAAAAACATAAAGTTAAAGAGGATGTGTTCATTGGTCCACATCATCACGGGTAAACTTACCCGGGTTTTTGTCCAAGGTAGGATAGAATTACCCAATTAGTAAACTTTTTGCAAACTCTATGTCTTTAATATTGGTTTGTCGCATCTTTTTGAAGCATTTACATTTACATCAAAATCCCCTCCAAGCAACCAAGGCTGAGTAGTAGAGTTAGCAATATTTTTTAAATCGTGCCATAAAGGATCAGAAAACACATTTGTAGGTAAAGAATAAATAGCCGTAAAGAACGAGGAGACAGGGGAGTTAAAATTAATAAAACCATGTATCATTTGCCGAGAAGCTGAAATAAGGGAAAATGATACATTTTGCTGCTTCCAAAGTAGCCAAATGCTTCCTGAAAAACCAATTGATCAACAACACATTTCCCCTCAAAGCCTAAGGGGGGAAAAAAAAATCATCAATCCTAGTATGGATAATCCATGTCTCCACCACAGTAGGCTGATGAGATTTCACAAGATCTGTAAGAGCTCTTTGAAATTTCTTGTTGCCTGCACCTTCGCAATTCCAAATTATCAATTTTGTGTTAATCACAAAAAATACATATTAAATAATGAGAAATGAGTTAATTTCTTGCACCTGGTGCGCTCGAAACAAGCTAATCTTCGAAGCCAAGTCGGTGGCCTGGGAGTGTCTTCTTGATGTTATTTTGTCTAGAGTTTGTTGGTGGATGAAAGCAACGCAGCCGGGGTTCCCTTATACTTACTGCAATTTATTGGCCTCAGCAGATACGATTAAGGATTGGAGGGGGATTCTTAGGAAGTTTGATTAGTAGCTGAAAGTGTTTCTAAATCTGTGATAACCATTATCTGAGTTTTTGTATTGTCATTGGCTCAATGACTCTTTGTATTTCTTTTGATTACAGAGGATGAATAAAACTTGGATAAGCATAAAAAAAAAAAATAATAATGACAAATGAACTTGGGAGACTGAAGTGGAATGGGAAGCAGTAGCTTCCATCTCTATGACCTCGGTAACAATATTACCTGCCACAACTTTACCCGATATATTATTTTTTGGAGGACGAGAAACCGTGTTGGATCGCAGGTTCAAAGAAGCATGTACGTTCAAAGGAGTTTCCAAGGATATGTTCGGGGGTTCGGGTGAAACGCCCCGACCCGCATTTATCATACATAGTAAACACGTGCCGAAATTGTAAAGACCCGACCAAATAAAGCCCAGCATACAGTGTATACAACAGAAACTCTGGCTCAACAGCCCAAAATATAAACATCAGAAATCCGACCCTTCGGCCCAACATAAAAACCGTCATCCAAACTCGGGAACATCAATAACATCACAACCTGCCCAAGGCCCAACAATAACAATAATCAGCACAGCGGAAAACTTTTAAAACTCACAAAGACACTGTATGCGACACTGATGCAAACTAATGGATCCGAGTCCTGTCCGAGGGATAACGCCGCAGCCTGTCTGGAATGCACCATACCTGAATCACAAATAACTCAACCTACGGGATGAAAGCCCGCAGGTGAGGGGTGAGTCCGAAGTGCCCACCAACCATGGATAGACAATCAATATGCAACACTATAAAATACTCAAGGTCGAAAACAGGCATAAAAGCCAAACTATACCAATCCAAAGACTCGACCCCAAACTGGTCCAAGACCAAAAAGACTAAAACAAAAAATCCAATTTCCAATTTTATCTTTCCGGGCCCCGTCACGGATAAGCTAGGGTCGTACCAGGTTATCAACCTGTTCCTGGTGCCAGATCAAAAAGAACCCGGGATCAACATCCCAATAACAAACTCAGGGAACAACATCCCAATCAAACCAGCATCAACATGCCCATCACAAGTAACCCAAATCATGGCCACCACAAAACAGTCTCTAACCATCCGGTCGTACCTCTACTTACCACGTGACAATTATATCATCATCATCCAAAAACCAAATCTCAGGGATCAACACCCCTAACCAAAACACCGGGATAGACATCCTAATCCAAAACCGAGGATCGACATCCTTATCACAAATTATTATTTAATCCTTTATTCTTTATACAAAAAAGACACAGGGATAAACATCCCAAAACTCAATGCACGAGGATAAACATCCCAAAATCAAATCATGGGGATAAACATCCCAAAACCAGTCAAGATATTGGGATAAGCATCCCGAATCAAACCACAGCAAATGCAACACACAACAGTGCAACAATCATCAAACACAACAACCGAGTAATATAGGCACATATCGAAGGAAATCCATCCTCACCTTAGCCGATTACTCAACTCTGAAGATAATGACCGGTCCAAAGCCGGCTCCTCGGGAAACTGCCCGATATCAAAACCTATACAACAAAACAACATGCTCACATAAATGCACATAATCGGTATACTATGATGCCATAAATTGTAAATTAAACCCCCATCGGTTAAACGTTATCATCTCCATAAGATTATTTTACTTGCCAAAATATAATTACCAGATTTTATTATTTTATTTTTCAAAAAGGTTTTATTATATATACTTAGTGAAATATTTCTCAGAATATACAATATCATATTTATTTCCAAAACATTCCATAGTATGTATACCGCTTTTCTAAAATTATGTACTCTTATAATAATTTTTCAAAGGAAATTCATATTATAATTATATTTTCTCAAAATAATGTTAGTGATATCATTTTATTTTTTTCCAGTAAAACACATTCATATACTTCATATATATACATATTTTCCAAAATACTATAACTGATACTTACCATATTATTATTAAAAGAACCATGACATAATTACCTTATTTTCCAAAATAATATGTCTGAGTAATTATTTTCTAAAACATAATCATATACTAGGTATACCAAAATAATTATTCCAAGAAAAATATAATTTATATAAGCTATATTTTTTTTCCAGGATTATATATTTTATTATATAAATATACTCCTCTTTTTCCAGATTTTATTTATTACTATTATTTTTTTAATTAAATCCAGACTTGGCCAAGTAGTGTCAGCCCAGGCCTTGCACAGTACCAACCCAGGCCCCAACAGGAACCCAGGTGTAGGCCCGTGCACAGGCCCAACTACACACCAGCCCATCCAAGCCAGCCCACATAGCAGGCCCAGCATGGCCCAAATCAACAACCCAAGAGAACCAGCCCAGGACCCAAGGCACATGTCCAGGTCCATGGTCCAACAGGGTCTGCCTTGACCCGCTCACACTACCGGGCCTGACCCAACCCCTAAACGGGTCATCCTCTGCACCCGGCTGCTCACCTTGGCGGACGATCGCGGCGACGAGGCTGTTGCTGGGGACGAAAGGCGCGAGAAGGGCGAGACGAGGCGGCGGTCGTGAGGCGCAGCGTCGGGGTGCTGGTGCTGCTGACGACGGCGTGGCGTGGTCGCGGCGGCAAGGGAAGGCTGGCAGCTGCAGCTCGTGGAGGCTACGTCGGCTTCACGTGGAAGAGAAAGGAAGTGCGTTCTGCAACAGCAGTCGGAAAGCGAAAGAGGAAGGCAGGAAGACGATGGTGGTGGCGCGCTTGATGGGTGGTGGCGACTGGAACGAGGTGACGTGGTGGTGGAGTTGGTCTTCGGCAGCGGCTCAGTGAACACGGGGAAGAAGAAGAAAAGATGGGGGTGAGGTGATGGTGGCCGGCGGTTCTCTTCTTTTTTTTTTAATCTGGTTTTGGCTGCACTGGTTTAATTTGTGGAGAAAGGATGAATGACGGGATGAAGTTGTTACTAGGCAGGTTTTGCAGGCAGGAGCTGAAACGCCCCGATCCGTATTTACCGTTAAGCACAGTAAACACGTGGGACCACATACTATTACAGTAACCACAGTGGTAAATTTCACAACCAACAGTATTAATACAATAAAAGTACATAATACATCAACAGTGTTTGTCCCGGCACGGGAACAATATTACAACAAGCAACCGAATCAGAAATAAAATGCAAGCAGCGGAAGTCTTAATGCAACACAGCAATAGACAACAGTATAAACATGATGCAACGCAGGATGGATCCGGGCCTGGCAGAGGGTGCGCCACAGCTTGCCTCGAACGTACCTAAGCTACGCACAATCAAACAATGCGACCAGGTCATGCAGGCGAGGGGTGAGTCTGAAGTGCTCACCGGGTGAAATTCATAAGCAAATATACATACACAAACAACCGTAAATAATCCTAGTCACGTCAACAACAATGTACTAAGGTTTTTACGAACCCTAAATAACACACTCTGTGATTCTAGACACGCTATACCAATTTCATTATCAGGGCCCTTATCACTAGTTAAATGATGGCCATCGCCTGGTAGTCAAGCTAGCTAGCCCGTGGACCCCACCTTGGTACCTCCACGTAAAACTGGCACAAACAGGGAGCAGACCCCAAGCACACTCTCCCCCAACGCCTAAAATAAAAACTGGTACAGACAGGGAGCAGACCCCAAGCACACTCTCCCCCAGCACCATAAAAATGAGACTACCATCTGGCTGTTCCAACATCTAACTGTGATTTACTAGATGTCTAAGTGTAACCAGTTTTATTATTTCTTTATCCTCGTCTAGTTACTATGACACTATTACCCTACCATTATCTCATTGTTCCGAGCAGGCTCACAGCCTCTCCGCTCGTCTGGATATTATAAGCTTACATCAACTAGTACCCTCGATACTCTACTCACACAATTTTCACAGCCAACAACAACAGAAATAACCTACTAATACCACATTTCTAATATTACCAATAACATCAACAGTAGCATCAATTCAGCAATATCAACGGCAACAAATATCAATTAAATTCATCTCACATCAACCATTCACAGCCACAAAGAATTCTTCGAGCATATAACACATCAGCAACTTGGTACTACGACAGTATATAAATATTTACTTATCCTCACCTTAGCCGATTCCTACTCCTGAAAGTTCTCGAAGTGTTCCAACTCGGGCTCCTCAGGGTACTGCTCGTTATCAATTCCTATATCAAACAATAATTTATGCACACATAAGATGATATGCAAATGCTCGACTATTACAGTAAGCCGTAAAAATAATTACTGGACCTACTCGGTACTTCCCCGGGTTATTCCCCTTATCATCATAATTCACCATTTAATTACATAGGCCGGAAATATTTTACCATAATTATATCCGGTGTATTTAATACTTTGATAATACCCTTTCCATTTTTTTTTATTTTCCTTAAGTATGTACTTTCCAAAATTATCTCCATTATTTATTCTTCCATTATATTTTATTATTATTATTTTTTTCTAAATTAATTACCATGCTATAACTACCTTGCCATAAGTATATATATATATTTTTTCAAAATATTATTCCCCAAAATTATTTTCCAGAATTATATATTTTATTTCCAAATTTTATTTTCTTATTTCACCTTCTTCTTTCTTTTTTTTTCTTTTAATTTACGGACTGGGCCTAGCAGTCAAGCCCAAGGTCCAGGTTTACCAGACCCAGGCCAAGGCGACAAACCCCACCACGGGCCCGTGCCAAGACTCGGCCCAGCGCCCCTGCAACCCGCGGCCTGACCCGAATGGAAACGGGTCAGCTCACCTACAGACCCGGATCTCCACGGGTTGACGACGGACGGCGGTGCAGACGTGAGCAGCTGGTGCAGGCGGCAACCACGACGAGTAGATGACGCGAGGAAGGTGGCGACGACGGCGAGGCTGCAGGCGACGAGGAGAGGTGCAACGCGACAGGCCAAGAGGAAGTAGCCGTCAGGTTGGCAGTCGCTGGCGGCACGTTGGGCGGTGGATTCAGGTGGCGAAGGTTGCGCTGGACGGACGTCAGCAACGGAGGGGTGATGGTGAGGGCGGTGGAGTGTGAAGCAGCGGGGGTCTCTTCCTCATGAACAGTAACGAGGAGGGGAGGAAGAGGAGGTGACGGTTGGTGGTGACGTGGCAGCGTCCGGTTGGGTGGTTGTTTTTTTTTATTATTTCCTTTTCTTCCTGGTATGGGTTTGTAATGGGTATTGCAGGGTAAAGGAAAATAAGCGGGGTTTGCGCGCTTGCAGGTGCAAGGAAATGGGTTGCAGGCAGTGAGTTTTTGCAGAGTGAGGATGTAGGAACTGGGTGATGGGTTTTTGCAGGCAGAAGAAAAAGTGATGGTGATGGCATGCAGGAGAGTGGATTTTTTAGGTGAAACACAGGACGCATCACGGGTGTCACAGGGAGGGGCAGGCTTTCACGAGCATAACAGGAAAGAGGCGGCTGCATAATTTCAATTATGCAGTCGTGTCTCGTCCGGACCAGAAAATATCTATAATACCCCCTTGACTTTATTTCTGGCCCGATAATTCAAGGTTAAACATGGCTTTTCTCGGGATTCTTGGACCCGAAAAATACCAATTCTGGTCCGTAAAATCCGCGGAAAAATCCCGAGCGTGGGACAGAGCTCGGTTTCGGAATCCGATGCATAATTTACCCTAAAATATTTACCCAAGATTATTTTACATGGTAAATTACTGTACAAAGCATTTTTACAGTCCCGGTAAAATGTAAATTTTTACTCGGGCTGTTACAGGAGCAAAGTGTATATACTGGGTTGTGAGTTTTTTTTTCCCAGGAAATCAAGTAGTGGAGTTTCAAAGAAGGAAAGCTGGTTCATGGTCACAGGTTCACAGGAAAAAGGCGAGCATCTCACGGGCAACACAAGGAAGAGGCGGCGCAGACTCAATCATGCAGGTAAGTTGTGTACCATCCGGACCAGAAAATAACTGATATACCTCCTTAGTTATATTTCTGGTGTGATTTTTTTGAGGATTCCGGGATCCGAAAAATACCAACTTAGGTCCGAAAAATCTACGGAAAAATCCCGAGCGTGGGAAAAACCTCGGTTTCAAAAAAAGACGCTCGATTTACCTTGAATTAATTACCCAAGATTAATTCTTTCGGTAAATTACTGTAAAAAGACTTTTATAGTCCGGTAAAAATACCAAATTTTTACCCGGGCTGTTACATTGGGGGCATATGCAATTTTAAGGATGTCTTGCATATGCTCAGGTTGTTCATTTTACACAATGGTAGTAGGAGGGCGTGTATATGGTAATGATTTGAGGGCTACTTTCTTGTGGAGTTGGTTAAGCTTACTCTTGGGGGTTCTATGCATGGGGCTAGTGGTAACGGCACGAGGGGTCAAAGCAATATTTTGAGTTTGTTTTTCCAAAGATTGGTTACCTGCCATAATCTTGTAGTAATCAGGGGATAGAGGGGGAAGTTGACTTGATGGGCCGAGGGAGACACAATAGGCAAAGATAGATAGAGTGAAATTATGGGGGGCAGAAATCATGGAGATTTTAGCAGGTTTTGAAAACTAAAAAAACGAAGGTGCTCATGCTAAAAAATCCGGGTCCAGGTTGGATGTGCTGATTGATTACGAGATTAATGTTAACTAGAACGTGTACTACCATTTTGGGCCAATGCTTGGTCCATTCCTGGGCTCGATAAGCAACTTGTTTTCCTTTTTCTTTCTTTTCTTTCCCGCCTTTCTTTTTAGTCAAGGACAAGTCTTTTCCCGAAGATGATGGCTCAATATGGGGGTCAACCGAAGCGTCACATTTACCAGAAGAATCAGCCTGATTCATCTCATTAAGCACCGAAAATCTTGAGCCTAGAGCACCATCCCCGTTAACGACGACATTCTTTGTAGAATCATCTTCTTTCCAAACTAGTCTCCGGTTTGACCTCGGGGCATTCATCCACTCGCCGATGTCCTTCGGGGGTTGAACACCAGGATTTCCGGCCACAGAATCCTCATCGTCATCAACGTCACCCGTTAATGTTGCACCATCCCATTCAAAGCATGCTGACAAGGATATTAATAGGAAAAATAAGGAAGTTTCCAAGACACAAATGGAAACTAATACAACCAATATTAAAACCAAAATCAAATCCACACCCATGTCACACTTGCTGCCCAAAATTTGCCTTCATTATCCAAGTCAACCTGTACTGATAGACCCAAGCCTAAGGTTTCTCAAATCTCTACCACTTTTCTAGTAACCCAAATCCCACAGATTATGCGAATAAAATAGGAGTAATAAATAAGGTCACCTCCCCGAATACTATACCCTCTACAAACCATGATGGTGAGCACCGAATCATTCACATCCGAAACCCTACCCAACCCAACCGTCGCCTTCCGCTCATTCCAATATATGTAACATCATCTTATTCTCTCCGTTTTTAATCCATCACACCCCGTTCTTCTCAAGATCATCAAAAGACAGAAAGAAGTATGGTTACTCCAAGGAGGAGTTCGCCAAGAAGGGCTCTGATTTGTGGCGGTGCAAACGCACTAAGCCCTCGGCTAACTGCACTACCCTATCCCCGGCTTAGGATGTGGAAACCCGTACCCCAATTAAATAAAAATAAAATAAATAAATGAAAAAAAGAGTTACCAAAATACTCTTGAAACCCGGGGTACAAAAATCGATGCTTCGGCATACAAACATTTTCCATGAAAATGTTTTAACATCGAGATGTCATAAAAGTAAATGAGATCAACCGGCTTAACAAATAATAAGCCATCACGGCATCACGCCGACATAATATCACAAATCAACTCCGGCTAACTGCCGATATAAAGATAGAATATCTATGACATCTCGAGTTATTTCACATGCAGCGGAAGAGGAAAGTAATAATAATACTCAAGATAGAAAATATCATGCATATGGCCCTATGGATCCCACCAAGAGATAATGCACAACTACCTGCTGAAGTGACTGCGTCTGATCTCCGAGTCGAAGGTATAAGTGAGTCTGCACGCTAACTAAAGTCTGAAAAACAACGGCGATTATGTGAGTCGCCTACTCAGTGAACATTAAAAGTCTAAATATACATGAAAGTGAAGTCATGCTCGTAGGGTGAGTAGCTCACGAGCACAAGTACAGCATACAAGCAAATCAGAATCACACACCATCACATAAATGTTTTTTTTGTATTATAGCTCGTATTGTTTGAGCTCAATGCGTTATCTTATTGTTATCATTATTATTATTTTTATTATTATGGGCCCTCTACTGTGAGTCAAGTCTCGGTAGCGCATCTGATCAGATCAGGGTGTGAAACCCAAATGTCGAACCTCAGAAGGGGTAGATTCTGAGGCCAAAAACCACTGATAA
>JAKUCV010005468.1:0-13025 GCA_028386065.3 Turnera subulata | reverse complement strand
TGTGCACTGTAAGTGTCCCTATTTCATCCGGGCCTGCGGCCCATAATCACACATTATCACCAAAGCAGTTTTTCATAAAGAAATTAGGCATGTGAGAACAATCAGGTATACAATTCCAATCATCGCATGTAGCAAACAAGGCAAGTAAACAAACAAACCACACCAACATGCATTCACAAAACATATACAAAAAGACTTGTAATGTCACCTCAAAATGCAAGTTATGACTTCTTCCCGATCCGAGTCTACAGCTCCCGAGATATCTCCCGTGCCTGATTACCGGCACATAACATAATCACTAAACCAATTTTAGGAATAAAACGTGTATGTATGCTAATGGTATGCTCTAATCGAGTATCTCCCGACCCTAACTATCCAATTATAAGATTTCCGGGTCTAAATCCAAAAGATTATTTTCTATTCCATAACTCCAACAATTAAAGATCTAAAGTTCATCTGTTTAAGTCCATTAGCAATTCTCGGGCCTAAAGCCCACTATATGCTTAATCACAAATTCCGGGCCAAAGGCCCACCTCCTTAAGTCTATATTTTTATCGATTATGTAATTGGGCTTCAAGCCCGCTCTTAAGGTCCGTGAGTTTAATTATCCGTGATTAGGTCCTAAGTCCGTAAATTTAAGTCCAATTAAACATCCTAAGCTTCAAATTGAAATTATTGGGCCTGGGCTCGGTTTTTCCTAAAACCGTCCTAAAGTCGTTTCCGAGCCCAAGAGTTGATCGGCCTAAATTCTCTACGTGTCGGTAAGTCTTTCCGGCCACACCCACTCTAACTCTCCGCTCTCGGTACCGCAATTCTCTTAATAAAAATAAATGTATATTACGGGAAATAATTCAAAATTCAAGTACACGCCAAAACCGAGACAAAACAAAGGATTATACCGTCTAAGCAAGAAATATAGATCTTTGGACAGAATTCGAGCCTTCGCCGGAACAGTGCACGCTCGCCGGATTCCGGTCACTTCGCCGAAATTTCGCCGGAGCCCAAAAACAACCCCACACAACTGCCATCGTCCAAAACAACAACAACCAATAGGGTATACAGTTCAAATACAACACCCGCAGGCATAAAACAAAATTTAGCAAACTATGGCAACAATTCCTTACCCGGAAAAACACTGCCAACCTGCCGGAAAACTTCTACAGCTTCACCGGAAGCAACCACCACGCACTGCCACCATCCCCTTCAATCACTCGATTCAAACCAAAACCAATCACCAACAACAACACTGCAATCCGACCACACCAACCGGCAACACCCCCCCCCCCCCCCCCCCCCCCCCCCCCCCCCCCCCCTCCCCCGAGCATCAAACCCCGCCACAATCCACCAGCAAAACGCCCAACAACAACAAACAATCACAACCAATCGACAGCGAAACCATCACCGGCAGCAACAACACACCACATCACCGCCCACACGCCCACCAAAATAAAAAGAAATTATCACCAACACAAAACCCCCAACAACCCGTTCGATTAGGACCACAATAACAACAATTTAAAAACAAACGAATGGAAGTGGAGGGAAGGGAGGACAACCGCTTACCGGTTCAAGGTCGACACAACGGTGACGACACCCAAACTCGAACCTCGAGTTATCTGCCCAGAATCCGTCAGTGGCCCAACTCGGTCCTTGTGGTTCAGTCTATGGCGGCGGCGGCTCGAAGAAGAAAAAGAAAGAAGGTACAGGTGATGGCGGCGGCTTCGTGTCCCTGCGACGGCGACACGGGAAAGAGAACAGAAGATGTATGGCGGCGGCGGCGGTTTTGTGAGGGGAAGGAGAGGAGAGTGTAGTGGCGGCCGAATCAGGGAAGGAGAAGAAAATGGAGGAGTGAAGGGTTTTGGATTGGAACCGAAAAGAGGAGGAGCAGAAAAAGAAAGGAGATAGTGGGGGACAATCCCGTTGCAACCCGGCGGCTGAGTGGGATGGAAACGGGAAGAAGAAAAAGAAGGTTGGAGAAGAAAAGAAGAAGAAAGAAAAAATAAGTGGAGAAGAGAAGGAGAAGGGAAATCGGGCTAGGTTGGCCGCCCTAGTGGACGACCCGTCGTCCGCTTAGGCGCGGTCAACCCTTGCCTGGTCAACTCTTTTTTTTTTTTTTAAACCAAAACGACGTAGTTTCGAATGAAACTTCGCTAAACCTCTCGTTTCCCCCGATCTCGAATTCGTTTCCCACGGGACCCGAACTATGAACAGTACCGACTTAAAATTGACATTCCCATGGCAAAATAATTTATTTCTTCAACAGAAACTCGAAAATACCTCAAGGGAAAAATCGGAATAAATTTCCGAAAATTCCGAAAATCAACTTATGAAAAATTCGGGGCGTTACAGCAGATGAGTTGGTGAAGGTGCTCTCCTTGAGGGGGATAAAAAACATCACGTCCCGAGTTCGAATCCCTAGTGCTGCAGCATGGTAAAGGATTAAACCCAAGAGGTGTGGGCTGAGGGATGTGATGTAACAATACCTAAATATGGTGGGTCCCTCGGGGAGAGGGCCTTCACATAGGAGGAGGCAGGGGCTGCTATTGGAGGCAAACTTCTCGGATGTTGATGCTGAAGCACGCAATGACCGCCATCCATTCTTACAACATTCTTCTTAAGTCTCCAATGTTGTTTGAAGCAATATTGTCGCCGCTTCATGGTGGCATGAACAGTGCTGGTGTCTTTCCTTTCTCTTCTCCTGCGTAAACTTGAATTTTCTTTCTACACGTCATTGGTTGTCAATCTGTTTTTGTTTTTGTGATATTTTCTTTTTTGGTTGTCAATCTTTTTTGATTTTAGATTGTCAGTCACTATCCATTTTGCTTGCATTATTCCTTTTATCACCATCAATTATGTTAGGTGTGGACTGAATTGGTCAAATAAAGAGGAAGTTAGGCAGCTATAAATATCGAACATTGAATGTTCAATGTTTACAGCTCATGTGGGCTGCATTTCAATTTTCACAGCTCATGTTGAGTTGTATTAGGTGCACCAAATTTTCTTATAAATAGGCTTGAGGTTTTGTTGTTTAAATCATCCATCCCACGCAGAAATAAAAGGAAGAGAAGAAGAGTGGGAGAGAGAGAGGAAGGAGAGAAGGGAATAGGAAGAAAAATATACCTAATATTTTTCTTAGTTCCCTTCTAAATTTGGGGGTGACAAATAGTAGAGAAAATACTTTGGTATTTTTGGGGAAATAATTTTGTGGGTAGATTTTATTGAGAGGTTCTTTTGTATTAGTGGAAGATTTGAAGTCCGTGGACGTAGGCAAGATTAAGGCCGAACCACGTTAAATTCTTTGTGTCTCCTTTTATTTTTGCGAATCTTTTGCAGTTTTCCCCAACAACTGGTAGCGGAGCAGGTTCGATAAAGATTCACGATGGCGGTTTCGGGCACAAAATTTGAGGTGGAGCAGTTTGATGGCAAGAAGGATTTTAGTCTCTGGTAAAGCAACATTAAAGATCTGTTGGTGCAGCAGGGGCTGATGAAGACGCTCTTTGGCAAGGAGAAAAAGCCAAAGGACATGAAGGATGAAGATTGGGAGGAGCTCGAGCAGCGAGCTGTGAGTACCATCAGATTAACTCTTGCGCCAGACGTGAAGTATAGTGTGATGGACGAGACAAGTCCAGTAGAGCTGATGAAGAAATTAGAAGATATCTACATGTCGAAGTCACCTACAAATAGATTGTTCATGGAGAAGGAGTTGTACCAGTTAAAGATGCAGCAAGGTACACACATAGTAGATCACATCAATTGATTTAATAAATTGATCAAGGAGTTAGCTAGTATTGATGTGACCTATGACGAAGAGGATAAAGCCCTGATGTTGTTAATGTCTCTTCCGCATTCATATGATAATTTGAGGAATTCACTATGTGTTGGGAAGCAGACTCTTTCAGTTGCAGATGTGACAGCAGTACTAATGGAGAATTTTAAGTTGAACCAGTCTAGTAGCGGTATAGATGAAGATATCGCTGTAGCAGAAGTTAACCGTGGCAGGGGCCCGTCACGGTCTAACAAGTTCAGAAAAAATTCTAGGTCTGGTTCACGAGGAAGAGCAGATTACAAAGACAAGGAGTGTTACTACTGTCACGCGAAGGGGCATATCCAGTTTTATTGTGAGGAGATGAAGAACGACATGGAATAGCTGAAGAAAAATTACAAGAAGTCCGGTGGGACTGCGATTGTTGAAGAGGATTCAGATGGTGAACTCTTCTTGGTACAAGAAGCAAAAGGTGAGCACAAAGTTGAAGATTCATGGATTTTAGACTCTACCTGTTCTTTTCATATCTGTGCAAATAAGGAGTTGTTTAGCAGTTACAAGCCTTGCAGTGGTGAAGAAGCAGTAGCATTAGCGGATAATCATGAATTAAAAATTCATGGTATTGGTAGTGTGAAGATAAAGATGCATGATGGTTTTGTGAAGACATTTGGTGATGTAAGGCACGTGTCGGAACTTGGAAGAAATTTAATTTCCCTTGGTAGACTTGATTCGAGAGGATGTGGCTTTTCTTCTCGAGGTGGAGTTTTGAAAGTTACAAAAGGCGCCTTGGTAGTCATGAAAGGAGAATTGATGGAGAAGAACTTTTACAGGTTAATTGGAAGTGCAGTGAAGAACACTACAGAAGTTGAGGCTTGTGCAGAGTCAGGCAGAAAGCAGAACATTATTGCATCCAACAAAAGGAAGGTTGGTTTTGCAATGATAACTCGCAGCACCGAAGATAGCCGTGTACCAACATATAGAACATTGAAGCAGAAATGGGTCAAGAAGACAGAAATTATGAAGAACGTAAAATGCAATTCAGCCCAAGGTGGAGATTGTTAGGTGTGGACTGAATTGGTCAAATAAAGAGGAAGTTAGGCAGCCATAAATATTGAACATTGAATGTTCAATGTTTACAGCTCATGTGGGCTGCACTTCAATTTTCACAGCTCATGTTGAGTTGTATTAGGTGCACCAAATTTTCTTATAAATAGGCTTGAGGTTTTGTTGTTTAAATCATCCATCCCACGCAGAAATAAAAGGAAGAGAAGAAGAGTGGAAGAGAGAGAGGAAGGAGAGCAGGGAATAGGAAGAAAAATATATTTAATATTTTTCTTAGTCCCTTTCTAAATTTGGGGGTGACAAATAGTAGAGAAAATACTTTGTTATTTTTGGGGAAATACTTTTGTGGGTAGATTTTATTGAGAGGTTCTTTTGTACTAATATTTTATATTAGTGGAAGATTTGAAGTCCATGGACGTAGGCAAGATTAAGGCCGAACCACGTTAAATTCTTTGTGTCTCCTTTTATTTTCGCGAATCTTTTGCAGTTTTCCCCGACAAATTAATACCTCTAAAATATTTATAGGTTTGAGTCAATGTCAGTCCAACAATATCAGGATATCCTTCTTCTGCTGGGGATCATCGTTGGCTGGATGAACATCCTATTTATCTCGAGAAATATTTACAGACTTTATTATGTTTGTGTTTTTTCTTGAGAAAGTGTCCTCCTTCATAAGCCTATGCATTATCTTCGTTTGGACTCTGTATTTATTGGATTTGTTACATGTTATGAGCACTTTCAGACTTCAGGCCCTTTACAGCTCTGTCTCTATTGCCTCACATCATGGATCATCTAGTGTTATCTTTTTCTCATTAATCTTAGAAAATGGTACATAACAAGGGTGGAACTTGCGTTTTGTCTGTTCTATAAGACATGCAAAGACGCTTTTGAAACGTGGAATGTACGACTGAGTGGGAACCAATGATTTTCAAGAAAAGACCTCTGACAGGTTTTTTAAGTCAGAATTGTGTCTTGTCTTGGTATATGATGTTCTGCTTCAGGAGCCTTCTAGTTCTATAATCATGAGGCATTTCAGTTTGGTTTCCTTGCTTGGTTAATATTTTGTAATAATGGCTTTCTGATTTAATACCAGGAACCTTCTCTCTTGCCGCCCCTTCTTTTTTTTTTTTTTCTTTTCCGGTTTCCCTCCTAGGATGTGGCTCCGCTCTTAAAGTCCACAGGGCCGTCTAATCCAGGATCTGACACCAGTTCCCTCCCAACATTGCATGCTCCATAC
Source organism: Turnera subulata (assembly GCA_028386065.3). NCBI lineage: Eukaryota > Viridiplantae > Streptophyta > Magnoliopsida > Malpighiales > Passifloraceae > Turnera > Turnera subulata. The sequence goes on along the minus strand of JAKUCV010005468.1, from coordinate 6,963 downwards.
ACAAGGTAGGAATTGAACCCAGGACCTTACTCAAGAGACACTGGGCAACATTCGTTGGTACTTTGGCTGCCCTCGTGGTTCTTTTTTCTTAATATTTTGGCGCATATCCTTTTGTTTCACCGACTTTTGAGTTGAAAAAATGAGAAGGTAAAAGATAAAGTGGAAGCAACTTTTACTTGTATACTAGTTTTTTCTACAGCACGTAGTATAGTATTATATTCTTTAATCATGCAGTATAAATTTAATTATTATTCTCAATGATTATTCTTTTTTATAAACGTTATTCTAGTTCATAATTTTTGCTGACTCTTTCATTGTTCTTCTTCATAGTTTATTATTTTTAGTAATTATTATTATTGTAACAGCCCGGGTAAATTTTGGATTTTTACCGGACTGTGAAAGTCTATTTACCGTGATTTACTGTTGAATTAATCTTGGGTAATTAATTCAAGGTAAATCGGGAGTCGTTTTTCGAATCCGAGTGTTCTCCCGCGCTCGTGATTTTCCCGTGGATTTTTTGGAACTAAGTTGGTATTTTTCGGGTTTCGGAATTTCTCGGAAAATCACACCGGAAAATAACTAAGGAGGTATCAGTTATTTTCTGGTCCGGATCGGATTCGCCCGTAATGAGGACGAATTGAATTATTGAAAAATCACATGTTCAATAGTAGCTATCAGTTTATAAAAAGGAAGTGAAGCCGGTGGAAGGAAGGGAAGAAGAAGAAAAAAAGAAAGGAGAAGAAAAAAATAAGAGAGGAAAGGAGAAGGAAAAGAAAAAAAGAGGGAAAAAGAAAAAGAGGGGAAAAAAAAAAGGAAAAAAAAAGAAAAGAAGAAAAAAAAATAAATAGAAGCAGAGAAAAAAAAAAGAAAAGGAAATTAGAAGAAAAAGAAAAGAAGATAGGGAAAATTACAGAAAATGGAAAAAAGAAATAAACCGGCCCACTGTTCATCGTCACCTTCACCTCCACTGTGCTCGCCGAGGCGTTTAGCACCGCCGTACGCCGCACCACCGCCACCATGGCCTTCCTCTCGCCGTCGCGAGCTGAACCACGTCGGCCCCGAGTTGTTCCGCCGCCTGAAGCCTCTCGACGCGCCGGATTCCCCGCGGATCCGCTTCTCCTCCAGTCTGCTCCGCCACCGCGCCGCCTCGCGCCGAGGTTCCACCGCCGTTGGAGTCGCTGCCTCACGCTGACCTCGCGCTGTCCTTCCCTCGCGATGCCGCGCCGTCGCCGCCGTCTCCAAGGTGAGTATCCGTGTGTTGGACGGGTTGACCCGCGTCTGTTTGGGCATGGGTGCTTGGATCTTGGGCTGGGCGCTAGGCTTGGGCTAGGCGGGCTTGTGCCACGGGCCTGATGCCTTGGCTGGACCTTGCGCCTGGGCCCTTGGTTGGGCTGGTTGTGGTATGGGGCTGGGCTTGACTGTTTGGCCCAGACCGGTTAGTAAAAAAAAACAAATTATATATATAATTATTAATATTCTGGTATTTATTTTTGGAAACAAATTATATAGTTATTTTGAGAAAATTATTTCCAATTTAATTCTGGTATTTTTATATATATTTACTTTGATAAATAATTAAGTTTGGTTTTGGAAAACTATTTTTTTTAATTGGAAATATATATATATATACCTTGAAAATAATTTCTGGAAATTTAATCTGTATATTATTTCGTTTGGAAAATTATGAATGTGGTAAATGTATATAAATATGTATTTTGGAAATTAAAGGTAATTATATTTTGTGTTGGAAAATATTATCACTATATATATTTAGAAACGATAAGTACTATACAAATATTTTCTGAAAACTATAAATAGGTTGTTATTTTCTGGAAAAATTATGGATAATATAATTTTGAGAAATTACAGTTATTTTATGAAAATATTTTGAAAAAGAAATTTAATTAAAATATGGTACCGAAATTATATTCGGATATACGTACGGTATTATATTTTCGGTAAAAGATGATAATAAAAGATACGTAACCGGGATGGGTATATATCGTCGTCTTGGCATCATAGTGTACCGATTATGTGCATTTATGTGTGTGTACATTGTTTTGTTGTATAGGTTATGATATCTAGCAGTTCCTGTGGAACCGGCTTTGGACCGATCGATGTTTCCAGAGTTGAGTAATCGGCTAAGGTGAGGTTAAGTAAATATTTATTTACATCCCGTGATATCAAGTTGCTGTTTGTTTACTGAGTCCAATGATGCTGGTATGATACTTTGTGGCTGTGTTTGGTTTCTTGTGTGCTGTATTATGTTGATAATTGTTGCCGTTGATGTTGTTGAAATTATTGTTGCTGTTGATATAATTGATGATGTTGGGATTGTGGATATAAGTAAGGTTATTGTAGTTGTTGACTGTAGAATTGTGAGAGTTGAGTACCGGGGGTACTATTATGTGATGACAGTTTGATATTGGTTATTATCCAGACGAGCGGAGAGGCTGCAAGCCTGCTCGGGATAATGAGATAATGGTTGGATGATAGAGATGTAGTAACTAAACGAGGAAAAAGGAAATAATAAAATTGAATACACTTAGACATCTAGTGAGTCACAGTTAAATGATGGAACAACCAGATGGTAGTCTGATTTATGGTGCTGGGGGAGAGTGTGCTTGGGGTCTGCTCCCTGTCTGTACCGATTATTATTTTTAGGCGCTGGGGGAGAGTGTGCTTGGGGTCTGCTCCCTATCTGTGCCAGTTTTACGTGGAGGTACCAGGGCGGGGTCCACGGGCTAGCTAGCTTGGCTACCAAGCGACGACCATCATTTAACTTGTGATAGGGGCCCTAATAATAAAATTGGAATAGTTGTCTAGAATCACCAGTGTGTATTTAAGGTTCGTGAGAACCTTGGTTAATTGTTGTGTTGTGACTTGGAATAGTTACGGTGTATGTATATGTATATTTGCTTATGGGTTTACCCGGTGGGCACTTCGGACTCACCCCTCACCTGATGCGGCGTTATCCCTTGGACAGGACTCGGATCCATTGGTTGCATCATGGGTTGCATACAGAGTCATTGTGAGTCGTTAAGTCTTCCGCTGTGCTGCTTATTTTGCCGTTGGGCCGTAGGGCCATATTGTTGTTGCTTACAGTGTTATGTGAGTTAAAGTCTTCCGCTGTGCATATTATTATTAATGTTGTTGGGCCATTAGGCCGGTTTTATTATTATTGATGTTTGTTATTTTAGGCCGTTGGGGCCGAGTTGTCGTTGTACACACTGTATGCTGGGTCATGTTGGGTTGGGTCGTCACAGTTCCGGCACGTGTTTACTGTGTACGGTAAATACGGGTCGGGGCGTTTCAGTTTGGTAGCGGAGCGGGCGTTAGGTCTTGTTGGGCAGTCATTGTGTCTCTGTTGTTCCTGTTTGCATAGTTCGCTCCATTTGTTCATTATTTTATATCATATTAGTTAGTGCATTATGGATCCAATCAAGGGACGCCAGCTGTCGCGGAACATACACATAAGAGGTAATGATGCCATAATATGCGAAAATACAAATATTTTTAATATTGCTATTATTTTGATACAAAGGGAAATATTAATATATTGATTGCAAACAGAAATATTACATTGATATTTAAAAAAAAAAGAAATAGTACATTGATTTCTGATAATTTATAAAAAGAAAAATACATTTAACGGTTTGCAACGACGTTGACACGGAAGCTGTTTGCGTCGCTGTTGACGATGACCGTCACTCTATCGCTCCAAGAAAGCCACATGCCGCCTCTTTCGCGCTGGCCAGGAATCTCGAACCGGTTAGCTTGAGGGAATCGGAGTGGAATCAGACCGTGATCGTCCCGTGGTTGCCACTGCGTCTCCGTCAGAAGGACCATGTTTGGCTTGTACTGGTTCTTCAAGTCCCTCAGGGTTCGCGAGAACTCCTGTGCACGCCTTGCCACTCCTCTGCAGTTCCACACCAGTAGTCGTACCTTTGGCCAGGTTGGAGGTAGCCGAGTCATTCTGGGTATGCTCTGGGCTGTCATTGAGAGCTGGTAATAAGCGCCTTGCTCCACAGTCTGGCAAGTGGACTCCAAGTTGAACTCCTGTAGCCTATCGGAGATGAAGAACATCACGGAGTTTGCCGATCCGTAGTAGGATGTCCTCAGCGTTCCATGTTCCTCTAGGAAGAACACCTCTTCCATTGGAGTGACGAAGAACCGTGACGAGTAGAGCTCGTCGACAAAGACCAAGCGTGGCATTCTGCCGAGCTAGTTCGGCAGCTCCTCAGCACGTTCGTTGACCATGCTGTAAGCCAGTCGGTTTCTCCTGCCAAGGTTGGCACCTTCGACGAAGAAGACAGATGAGGGAGCAAGCATCGTGTTCTGAAAGCGAGTATTTTGTTTTTCTGAGCGTTTGGGTTTGTTTTGTTTGCTTGAGCGTTTTGTTGCTTTAATGCTTTGGTGATTTACCCCTCACCGCTCCTTCTTTTATACACTTATGGGGAGCGTGATTACCGTTTTTGATTTTCAAGATCTTGCTTTTTGAATTTTACCGTTGCTTTCATTTATTGCTTAGTTACTTCACGCGTTTTTCGGACCCATGCCAGAGTTTTTCAGCCTTTTCTATCTCTTGATTTTCTTCGCTCTGGCTACCTTGTCTTTTCTTTTCGTGGTTTTACTATATTTTTCTTGCATCTTTCATCACATGCATCCGTGACCGTTGAGGCTAGACAGATGGGACCACATCTCGAGTAGAGCGTATGTGCGACAAGTTTACAGCTGTTCGGACATCGTGGTGAGATACGAGACGAGACAGACATTTTGGCTCATGCGGAATTTTTGAACAAGTGGGTAACGTGTCCTTCGAGAGACACAGGATGTGCTCGTGATCATCGTCGTGCGAGTTAACGACACAGGACGTTCCCGTGAACATCGTCTTGCCAGCTAACAGATGTTCTCTTCACGAGGTTAACCGACGTCACCGTTAACTATACGTGTCACGTTTCTCAGGATTGAGAATGGACACGACCGAACTATAGTGCCGAGCATGAAAACATACCTTGTTTTAATTTCTTTTTGTTTTGATTTTGGTTAAACGAGTTTTGTTTTATTTTTTTTTTAATTTCTTTATGTTGGTTATAATTCATTTTATCGGTCTTGTTTTTAACATCATTATGTTCAATTTTATTTTCATTCATGACGGTCTTGCTATGTATTAAATACTTTGTTTTCAGATAAATACGATTTTTCACATCTTAACAAAAGAATTCATAATATAAGAATTTTTGATTTAAAAGAAAACTCATTTTATTTATTCATAATATAGTTTTACAACAGGAGAAGAAGTGCTCTACGGAGCTACTTGCTTCTCAAGATCTTTTACAAGTTGCTGGACATTCCTCAGGTGAGGGAATAGCTCCACGCATGCCAGTTCAATTTGTGCCACCGCCGAGCTGATCTTCTTCAGCGAGAAGTTCAGTTGCGTCATTTTCTGTTGCGGAGTGCTGCTCTCAGCTACCGCCTTGCCCTTGCGGTCATCAGCTTTCTTGGGGACTCGTTTCTTCCGTCGTTTTGGGGAAACGACCATATGCTCCTGCAGGCCGACGATGTTGGTCTTGAAGCATTTCTTCGGTGGTTCCTCATCCGAGCTTGTCCGGAAGGCTTTGCCACCGATGTAGCTGTTGTTCTCGGAGTCTGAGGTAGTCCTTGATCTCAGTAGAGAGTCCATGACTGTGTGTGAGTTTGCCAGTCATGAGGTTTGGTATTTATAAGCGGATGAGATGTCGCTTAAGGGTATAAGCGGTATCTCATGTTGAGGTCGGATACCTGGCAGAGTGTGCCAGAATCTTAACGTGGTAGGACCCACGGATAAGACGGAATTTCGGGGACGAAATTTTTTTTAAGGGGGGTAGAATGTAACAGCCCGGGTAAATTTTAGATTTTTACCGGACTGTGAAAGTCTATTTATCGTGATTTACTGTTGAATTAATCTTGGGTAATTAATTCAAGGTAAATCGGGAGTCGTTTTTCGAATCCGAGTGTTCTCCCGTGCTCGTGATTTTCCCGTGGATTTTTCGGAACTAAGTTGGTATTTTTCGGGTTTCGGAATTTCTCGGAAAATCACACCGGAAAATAACTAAGGAGGTATCAGTTATTTTCTGGTCCGGATCGGATTCGCCCGTAATGAGGACGAATTGAATTTTTGGAAAATCACATGTTCAATAGTAGCTATCAGTTTATAAAAAGGAAGTGAAGCCGGTGGAAGGAAGGGAAGAAGAAGAAAAAAAGAAAGGAGAAGAAAAAAATAAGAGAGGAAAGGAGAAGGAAAAGAAAAAAAGAGAGAAAAAGAAAAAGAGGGAAAAAGAAAAAAAAGGAAAAAAAAAGAAAATAGAAAATACAGAGAGAGGAGAAGAGGAAAAAAAAGAAAAGAAGAAAAAAAATAAATAGAAGCAGAGAAAAAAAAAGAAAAGGAAATTAGAAGAAAAAGAAAAGAAGATAGGGAAAATTACAGAAAATGGAAAAAAGAAATAAACCGGCCCACTGTTCATCGTCACCTTCACCTCCACTGTGCTCGCCGAGGCGTTTAGCGCCGCCGTACGCCGCACCGCCGCCACCATGGCCTTCCTCTCGCCGTCGCGAGCTGAACCACGTCGGCCCCGAGTTGTTCCGCCGCCTGAAGCCTCTCGACGCGCCGTTGACCCGCCGGATTCCCCGCGGATCCGCTTCTCCTCCAGTCTGCTCCGCCACCGTGCCGCCTCGCGCCGAGGTTCCACCGCCGTTGGAGTCGCTGCCTCACGCCGACCTCGCGCTGTCCTTCCCTCGCGATGCCGCGCCGTCGCCGCCGTCTCCAAGGTGAGTATCCGTGTGTTGGACGGGTTGACCCGCGTCTGTTTGGGCATGGGTGCTTGGATCTTGGGCTGGGCGCTAGGCTTGGGCTAGGCGGGCCTGTGCCACGGGCCTGATGCCTTGGCTGGACCTTGCGCCTGGGCCCTTGGTTGGGCTGGTTGT
>JAKUCV010005467.1:4225-26644 GCA_028386065.3 Turnera subulata | reverse complement strand
GGGTGTTACAGGTGGAGATGGTTCGCAGGATAGGGCGGAAGGATGGGAAGCTCACCGGAGGAAGACATCATTCCGCGAGCTCCTTCTTGGGCGACCAGCTAGTGATACAGAGATGAATGATGCACAGGATGAGCAGGAATATGCTGATGTGAGCTCCGATTCAGAGGATGAAGAGGACGATCCGGAATGTCCCACGCTTCGATTGTCGGCAGCGGAGAAGAAATGCCTCTATAGCAGGTGGAGGTACGCTTTGATCATCAAAGTTCTGGGTAAAAAGGTGGGCTACCATTTCCTCCAAAATCGCTTGAACACCTTGTGGCTAGTGAGACGTCCCTACACTCTGGTTGCAATGGGTAATGATTTCTATATCGTCAATTTTGCTTGTGTGGAGGACTATGATACGGTGCTCACTGGGGGCCCTTGGACGATTGTTGATCATTACCTATCTGTGAGGCGTTGGCATCCTGGTTTCGACCCATTTGAAGCTACGATTGATCGAGTGGCGGTGTGGGTGCATGTCCCTAACCTTAGGATGGAGTACTGTGAGAATTCGGAGCTGACCCGCATTGGTAACATGATTGGGAGGACGCTTCGAGTGGACGGAGCTACGGTGTCAGGGGATAGAGCTGAATTTGCTAAAGTTTGTGTGGAGGTGGACTTAACCAAACCAATATTGGCTAAGTTCCGTGCTGGAAGAAGGGTTTGGAGAGTAGAATATGAGGGACTGCACTTGGTTTGTTTTAAATGTGGGTTGTATGGGTATAAGGATGATATATGTCCAAATGCCGCAAATAATGATGGGTCAGGATCTGGTGTGCCTAATGAAAAGCAGCCATTGAAACAGTGCTCCAGACCGGGGGCAGCGAATCCCTGTGAACGACCTGAGGTGCTTGAAGCAAGGGGACAATGGATGCTTGTTCAGAAAAGGTCGGATGTCAGAAGAAATGCTCAAATACAAACTATGGAGAAAACTCTAGTACCTCCACAAGAGCCTACCCAGATGCCTTCGAATGAGAAAGCTCGAGACATTCTGAATAATGCTAAGCATTCAGCAGTGCAAAAGAAGAAGGAAGTTGCCTTGGGTAAATCTCGTTTTGATGTCATTAGTGGACTTGGGGAGGTGGGAGAGAGTAGTGTTCAAGGAGAGCAAGTTAGCAGCAAGAGTGCCAATGTGGTGCCACTAAATGTGGGTAAGAAAATGGGAAATTAGAATATTAGTGAGCCTGTTACTAAGGAAGAGAAGGGTAAGGGTATGGAAGCATTGAATTCTGTGGAATCGTTATAGAAACAGGGAGGTAATATAGCAGTGCCAGTAGGGGATGGTAAGGCAGTTATTTTACGTGAGAAAAGTAGTGTTCCCTTAAAGGACATTACAAATGTCAAGAAAGGAGCCCCGGCTCACACGACTAATAGACCTCTGCAATGTAATGATTCTGACTCCTTGGTTGATCAAGCTTCCGATGCAGCACAAAAAGGTGAGGGCGGTTGGACAAAATTGGGGATGGATTGCCATGGACGGCCGCCCGATCCCAATCTTTCACATCTGGTGGTATCTAGTGAGGAAGCCTCCCTGAATGGAGTTATGGATATCAATGAAGAGCTAGAAGGTTAGGGTGCCTTATCTCCTGATACTTTAAATTCGAGTGTTGCTTAGGGTTTCAACCTCCTTATTTAATGATTATAATTATGATAGATAGTATATTGTATTGGAATTGCCGTGGAGCGGGGAGCAATCGAATCCATGGTATATTGAAAGATCTAGTACGAGTTTATAATCCCGATCTGGCGGTTCTTTCAGAACCAAAGATTAGTGGTGATGTTGCTGATGCTGCTGTGGCTAAAATGGGTTTTGATTGGGTTGCGAGGGTTGATGCCGAAGGCTTCTCAGGAGGTATTTGGATACTGAGTAGGAGGAGGATGACTGAAATCACTATAGTGGAGTCAAATGAGCAGTTTATACATGCCATGATCTCTGAGAGAGGGGGCAGAAAATGGTTCTTAACCGTAGTTTATGTGAATCCTAGTGAGAACCTTAAGGAGCAGTTTTGGGAGGACCTATTGCAGGTAAGTAAAGGAATTGAAGATCCCTGGGCAGTAATGGGAGATTTTAATGATATTATGCTAATTGAGGAGAAAAGAGGGGGTCTTCCTACTGACTCGAACCGTTGCTAATGGTTCAGAAGGAAATTGGATGCTTGCAACCTTGAAGATGCTGGGGCAGTAGGGCCTAAATTCACTTGGAGAGGACCTAAAAGAGCAGGGCTTAGGCGTATTTTTGAACGACTGGATAGAGTGGTTTGTAATGCGAGTTGGACCTTGAGATTTCCAGAAGCAGTAGTCAAAAATCTTCCTAGAGTTAAATTGGACCATCATCTGATCTTGTTGTCATTGGAGGTGAATGTAGGTACATCCAGGAAGATTAAACCTTTTAGGTTTGAGGCTGCGTGGTTGAAGCATGAAAATTTTCAGGAAGTTTTTTTTGAGAATTGAAAGAAGGAGTTACATGTAGCTGATGCTTTACTCAATTTACAGGAGAGTTTGAGGAGGTGGAATAAGGATGTTTTCGGCAACATATTCAAGAGGAAATATAGACTGTTGGCCCGGCTGAATGGAATCCAAAGAGCTTTAGCTGCTCGGCCGAATCCTTATCTGTATAGACTTGAGGAGGAATCATTGACTGAGTATCACGAGACGCTTAAGCAGGAGGAAATACTCTGGCATCAGAAATCCAGACTGTAGTGGTTGATTGATGGAGATAGAAACACTCGTTTCTTTCATCTCTCGAAGGTTATGAGAAGAAGGAGAAATAGAGTCGAGGCTTTGAAAGAAAACTCTGGGAGTGGCTTTGGAATGATCAGGATTTACAGAGTCATGCGGTTTCTTTTTTCAAAGAGCTCTATTGCAAAGAGAAGAGGGTGAGGCCTGTTATTCGCACTAATGCCAGCTTTCCATCTCTTAGTGCAGGGGAGTTGGAGCAATTACAAGGAAGAGTCTTTGATGATGATATTTATGTGGTAGTCAAACAATTGGGTCCATTAAAGGCCCCTGGTCTGGATGGATTCCAAGCCATATTTTTTCAAACTCAATGGCAGAATGTGGGGTCTAATGTGTTGCAGTTTGTAAGGAATTTCTTGGATGGTAAGGATGACTTATGCAAGGTGAATGAGACCTTCCTAGTACTTATTCCAAAGGTGGCTATTCCGGAAAATATCACACAATTTCGACCAATTAGCTTATGTAATGTGAGCTACAAGATTATGTCTAAAGTGCTAGTGAACTTGATCATGCCATTTTTACCTAAGCTAATCAGTGAAAATCAATGCAGTTTCGTAGCTGGTCGCCAAATTACAGAGAATATTATTGTTGCACAGGAGATTATGCATTCCATGAGAGGAAAGCAAAAGAGCAAAAAATAAATGGGTTTGAAGATAGATTTGGAGAAGGCGTATGACCGCTTGGATTGGTCTTTTGTGGAGACAACTTTGAAGGAAATTGGGCTGCCTGAGAAACTTTGCCAGTTGATTCTAAAATGTATTACCACTCTTTCTATGCGGTTACTGTGGAACGGTTCTATCTCTGAAGCATTCAAATCTTCTCGTGGCTTGAGGCAAGGAGACCCACTTTCGCCGTACATATTTGTCGTGTGCATGGATAAATTATCTCATATTATTATGGATGCGGTACAAGGAGGGAAATGGAAACCTTTTAGGTTTAGTGCGTCTGGGCCTAATATATCACATTTGTTGTTTGCAGATGATCTAATGTTGTTTGCTGAAGCTTCCTTGTCACAGGTCAGAACCATTAAACGATGTCTGGAGTTATTTTGTAAAGCCTCTGGACAGAAAGTTAGTGTGGAGAAATCTCGAATCCTTTTTTCTGAAAATGTAAAGCAAGTGGATGCTAGAAAATGGGCGGATGAGAGTGGCTTCATCCTAACACAGGATTTTGGGAAATACTTGGGGGTCTCTCTACTTCATAGTAGAGTAACAAAGAATACTTATTGTGGCGTAGTTGAGCGAGTGCATCAGAACTTAGCGAAGTGGAAAGTTCTCATTTGTCAATGGTAGGTAGGGTCACTCTTTGTTAATCTGTCCTTTCTGCTATTCCTTGCTACACTATGCAAAGTACTAAATTGCCTGTGGGATTGTGCAACGAGATTGATAAATTATGCCGTCGGTTTATATGGGGGGAGGAGGAAGATAAAAGAAAGATTCATGCTGTCAAGTGGGAAACTGTGTGTCAACCGAAGACAGTGGGGGGTTTGGGCCTCAGAGATATGAAGAGTAATAATGAAGCATTTCTGCTCAAACTCATCTGGATCATGATTACTGACCTACATAAACTTTGGGTGCGTGCTATGCTCGCTAAGTATTGGAAAAATGATGGTGCTGAATGGTGTATGAAGAAGACTCGCTTGATTTCTCACTTGTGGAAAAATCTACGAGGATTGTGGGAAAAGTTTGAAGGAGGATTGAGATGGGTTGTGTCAATTGGCCAAGAGGTAGATTTTTTGAGGGATTTATGGATGGATAGTCATGGATACCTCATCTCCGATTTGGCTCACCCAATTGACAGAGGGATTATGGAGAAGAAGGTGGCTGACTTTGTCACTGATAAAGGCGAATGGAACTTGGAGGAATTCAGCAGGTTCTTACCTGAAGATGTCATTCAAAAGATAGTTGCTATATGCCCGCCATGCGCTGATGATCCTGATGATTTTGTGATTTGGGCGAATGGCAAGAATGGGCAGTTCTCTATTGGGGCTGCATACAAATATCTCAATGTGGAGAGATGGGGAGTGGAGACTGATATTTGGAGGAAGATTTGGAAATGGGATGGACCAAAAAGGATTAAAACTTTTCTATGGTTGGTAGCGCACGGTCGGCTTATGACCAATGCTCATCGAAGAACTTGCGGCTTAACCCATTCGGATGTGCAGGCCTTTTTGGTCAACTCTGGGGTCGCCGGTGGATTCTTTACAGTCTCTCTATATGATTGGTTGGAGTTGAATATGTCCAGGGGAAGGCTGATTGGGATGAATGATGACTGGTCAGTCACGTTTGGTGTTGTTTGCTGGTTTGTATGGAAAAGAAGGAACAACAGGGTCTTTTTCCCAGAACATCCTATGGATGTGGAAGCTTGTATAAGAGCTTGTAAGCTCTTCCTAAATGAATTGAAGGCATGTTATAGCCGAGTTAATACTAGACCCCAGACGAGGGAGGAAAGATTGATTTTTTGGAAACAACCGAAACCTGGATGGATTAAACTAAACACAGATGGAGCAAGTAAAGGCAATCCTGGCCGTGCAGGAATTGGTGGCTTAGCTAGAGATGGTGATGGCAGATTTATCCGAGCCTTTGCAGGAGGAGTGGGGTGGTGCAATGCTATTCGAGCTGAGATATGGGCGGTTAAAGTGGGGTTGGAAATGGTTTGGGAGATGGGATATAGGCAGATAGAACTTGAGATGGATTCTGCTGCTGCGGCAACATTAATCCTACACAAACCAGATTATTCTAACAAATTGAGTATGCTTTGCAGGAAGGTGAGGGAGTTACTGGATAGGGGTTGGACTGTCCATATAGCACATATATATAGAGAGGCAAACTCTTGTGCTGACTTTTACGCCAACCTGGGTGTAGATTATATAGGAAAGATTGAGTTTTTTGCATCAGCTTGTAATGAGGTGAGAGCTCTTTTGTTGAAAGATGTGATAGGAACTGGTGAGTGCAGATATGTAACTATAGTTAATTAATCGAAGGGTTTTGCCTCTGTTTTCACCAAAAAAAAAAAGAACATTTAACTTTTAGTAGCCTAACTGGTTGGGGTATTATAAATATTAGGGAGAGGTCAAAGGTTCAAGTCTTAAGTTCAAAAAAAAAATTAAATTTAGACTTGAAGAAGTTGGTTTAACCGGTAAAAATCGCAAACGATCCGACCGATTGTTTAAAAAACTTTCCGGTTAAGAAAATGGGCCAAAAACAATGTCAAGCCAGACTGGGACAAGGCCAAATCCCTGTTAAATTGGGTCGAACCGGCCGGTCCGGTCCGGTTTTGATAATCTTGACCACAACCCTATATTATATCCTTTATATACTAGGTCAATTAGGCTATTCCTAAAATCCTAATTTCTAGTATTGGGTTTCTACAGATATAAGAGCCCATGCCAAGATAGATGTTTCAGAACCCAAAATAAATCATTTAATGGCCCTATTAATAAGACAATCTATAATATAATTATTATTAATAATAGGCAAAATGCCCTCTATAGGCCCTCAGTTAACCAAAATCACTCAGTTTGGGCCTGACTTACAAAAAAGCCAATTTCTACCACAAGTTATCCAAGTTGAGCCAATTGAGGTTCTTAGTTATCCAATTTCCACTCAATTTGCACCAAGTCAAAATTGGAGAACTATTCACCTAATTTGGCGTGTGCTGGAGGCCGACGTGGACACGCCACGTGGCTGCCCATGCTCGGTTGGCGCCTTTGGCTGAGGTGGATCAATGGCAAATTGACAGGTGGCATGTAGGGTCCTAAATAAAATAATATTTCAAAGTGTAGGGTGAATGTTTTTTATAAAACTAGATAATTACTATATTGATTAATATTTCAAAATAATATCTCATTAATTTAATACCCAAATAAATAAAAAAAACTAAACAAATTACTGTATTGATTAAATTAACCAATTACATTATTATAGTGTTATTAATTTATTATCCAAGTAAAAAAATAAATTTAACTACATATATTATTTATCTATCATATGTTTTAAATATATAAAAATTAGAAAATAAAAAATTATTTGTAATAATGGTGTCAAAAAATTAGATCTATATGATCATTCAAAAATTAGATCCCTCCAAATGAATTTTGAAAAAAAAAATGCAAAACACCAAAAAAAAAACCACAGATCCAAAAATCAAATTACAAAAAAAACACAAGCCATAATACTAATAATCATCATCATCCGTTGACGCGTTATTCACCAGTTTTCTCTTCTTTTGTTTTTTTTTTTAATACAAAGAGATATCGAATGCCTGGGACGAATCCACGAGTTTCAAGAATGGTGGAAAAGCAGAGGCAATCCTGGGACGAATCCAGCGCCGCATGCCTCAAAGTCGAGATCTGTTTCCCTCCCCTGGCGGCGGATCCGGTGACGGTGGAGAAGATGAAGGCCACACCCACAAGTGCAGCTCCCGCCAGCTCTCCTGGCTGTGGATCCTCAACCACCAGCTCAGTGCCTCCATTGGATGCGTCGCCGTCGCTTCTGTCCACATCCTCCGCATCGCCATCCACAGGATCACCACCAGCCCCCCGAACTCCTCCTCCCGCCTCTACAAGTCCATCTGTTGGCCAAAAAATGGGTTTTATGGAACAGGGCAAGCAACCACTATTTGCCAAACCCAAAAGTAAGTCGTTCTGGGCAGACGGTGTTGCACGTCTCTGGTTGGGCTTTGCATAAAGATGATTATGAACAGGCCTTTAGGCCTAGATTTTATTAATGATATTGGGTTACAAAAATAATGAACAGCCTACAACGGCCGTGGCTAAAATATTCCCCACACTGAGCTCCTACGGTCTTATAGTTTCCGACCATGGGCTGCGATTAGACAACACACCGAGGGGGAATCACCTGCACACACACTTGGGAAAATAGGGGTAACAAGAACAAAGGTAAGAGCTAAGAACAGGTTAGGGTAACGAGAGACAAAAATAAAGGAGTTTAGGATAATGAGAGATAAAAGTAAAGGAGTTTAAGGGTGAGAGAGATTAAAAGTATAGGAGTCAAGGGTGCGAGAGATTAAAAGTAAAGGAGTTTAAGGGTGCGAGAGACTAAAAGTAAAGGAGTTAAGGGTGCGAGAGATTAAAAGTAAAGAGTAAGGGTGCGAGAGATTAAAGTAAATGACAGAAATGAAAAGAGATAAGGAACGAGAGATAAAAGTAAATGATATGAAAAGTAAATGACAAGAAAAGTAAAATAAATTAAAGGTGCATAGTTGTGTGTTTGTGTGTGTTTGTGTCCCCCCATCTTTGTGCTTTTATAATAGTTGAGGAGCCACTTGTGGGACACACTATAGGTTGTGTCGCGTCATACTTCGGCAGGACATCATTGGTTGAAAGTCCATTCTGGCCCTCCCTTGCTTCCTTGAAGGACCGCAAGTTTGGGTGATTCGTTATTTCGCTCCTTGTACCGTGACCGTCTTTCCAAGTTGTGGGACACACTATAGGCTGTGTCGCGTCGTACTTCGGCAAGACCTCGTTGGTTGAAAGTCCATTATGCCTCTCCCTTGCTTCCTTGAAGGACCGCAGGTTCGGGTGATTCGTCATTTCGCTCCTTGTATCGCGACCGCCTTTTCAAGTACCTTCCATAGGTATCAGTTGTGGGGCTGTAGGACACGCTGTGAGCTGTGCCGTGTTGTACTTCGGCCGAACTCCATTGGTCAAAAGTCTATCTTGTCGTTCGTTCACCCTTCTGAGGGGCCACAAGCTCCGGCGATCTTGTCATTTTGCTCCTTGTACCGTGACCGTCTGCCAAAGTACTTTTTGTAGGAGTCGGTAGCGAGGGCTGGATCGTGTCCGTGAGGAGTCTAAGGCTTCTGGGCTCTCCAATCGGCCAGTCTGATTTATCCTCTCAAATTTATAGGCTTCTCTTTGTTTATCATTTGGGCCAGGCCAAACTTGGGTTCTCTTCCTTGTGAGTTCCAGGAACTCTTTGATCGGGTCAATGTCCAATCACACCTTTCCCATCATCGTGGCCTTGTCATGGAGGGTGTGATTTTTGGCTGTAACAGATACCCCTCTTTTTCCTCGATCTTAAGGCCCACGAAGGGGTAGAGGAAAAACTTCGTGCCATCGTGGGCTCATCGCTTCGTATTTCGTGCCTTTCCATTGCCTATTTTAGTAGCCTTTGATCACGAAACTTACTTAATACGCTTCCTTCGTGATGTTTGCATTCATCACCACTTCTACTTGTTCCTTCTCTTCCTTTCCGCCCATGGCTACTTACCCCGGTCGTTCCTTTGATAACCTGCCACTGGACATTCTATGGGATCTCCAAGAAAGTTCGTCGCTATCAGATAGTGCGAAGCGCGACCGATTCTTTGCTCTAATCGACCGCATTGGTCTGCGGGGACCTCTCTTTGAAACCTCGGTCGCCGACTCGCTTGTCATATCGTTAGGCCCTGCCGCCATCAACGACCATCCCATTCTTGAAAAGGTGTGTCCTCTTTCTCGTCCTACTGCTATTCCATGGGGTAGATCTATTTCACTAAGGGACTACACCAACGGGCCTCCCCTTAGAGACCAATATCCCATTCAAACTTGGCCTTATGAACCTAGTACGGGTCTAGGAGAGTGGCGCCAATAGATCAACCGCCTTTCCAGGTCCTGTTCCAAGTTGTGGAAACGTTGGGAAATCCATGATTTAATTACCCTATCTCTGAGCGTCCCGGATTTAGATTACTCTTTCTTCAGTACCACCGCCCTTTTCTGGAATTCTTCCCTCATATCTTTGCTTTCCCTTTTGGGCCGCTAACTATAAACCTCTATGACTTCAGTGTCCTCTTTGGCCTTCCACCCCATGGCCATGATTTCGGCATTGTTTCCTCGGAGAATTCCATCTTCTCAGATGAGTTTATTTCCTCTTGGTCTGGGAAAAGCTATATTGCCGTAATGAATGAGACAACCTGTATCACTGAATCCCAAAGAAGACCATTTTAAATTCCTTATAGTCTTCTTTACCAAGTATCTCTTCTGCTTTCATGGAAAGGAGTGCACCCTGCGCTTCGTCCCGCTAGTTCGTCACTTGCTGGAATCCGATAACCCCATAGCTCTGGGACCACTCGTCCTTGCATCCATCTGTAAGGGTCTTCACCAGTTGACTACAGAGACTCCTGGTGAGCTGCATTCTTCGGCCAGCGGTCCTTTGTGGCTGGTGCAGATATGGCTAATGGCTAGCCTCCCGGAGTTAACACGAATCTGGCCTCAGAATTTCCGGCCAGACAGCTCCACATCGTATGGGTACCAATTTGTGCTCCCTCTTCTAGCGCAAGGTGTCTGCACGAGCCTTGATGCCCTCTTCCATTTGATAAACCGCAACCCTGCTGACATCGCCTTTGTGCGGCTCCTCCCGAATCGCTAGTTTTTCTTAGGGACGAGTCCGCCGATCATCCTGACTTCGCGGCAGCGTAGAAGAGCATTCTGGCTGCCCGGGACCTCCCATCTGATCTTACAGTCTTAAAGAATGAGCCTCGCACGAGCGTGGAAGTCTACCATCCTCATTATTATGTCGCCCAGTTGGGATTTTATCAGCACGTCCCGGTCCCATTGGTGTTCTCTCGTAACCAATTGTCACTTCACGATCATGCCCCGTTCTCATGCACCCAGGAGGAGGAAGCTATCAGCTTTATGAGCATCCATCAGAACCTTCGTGATTCTTGCTCCCTTATCTAGTCTGGTACTTCCCTGGGGTGTTCTATAAACGCCGAAGACTGGTGGTGCAGGCGGTCGTCACGTCTTTTCCCGCACGACTGGAGGCAAGCCGTGGATGCCATCAAGCTTACCGAACTGCCTGGTATTTGTCATATTATTCTTCCTTCGCCTCTTGCTTATGTTTCTAACCAATTGCTTTGTAGGTCGGAAACGTAAAGGCTGATCTTCTACTGGGAGCGTACGTCCATCTACTTCCAAGAGATCGAGAGGAGTTCATTTCGGAACCTCTACTGCCTTTGCAGCCTCTCTGGCCATACCAGGTCCGTCGCCAAACCCGCAGGCAAGCCTTCATTTGGATCCTCCCGTTGTTAACCTGGAATACTCGAATGAGGAGGCCTCGAAATCTTCTGGGGAACCTCTCCCACGCCGGAAAAATCAATCCCGATCAACTCCAGCAGCCACCCTCTTTCGAGAAGCTGATTTTCCCCCAATGGGAGCTCCGCAGCTCTCCTCTTCCCCGAGATCAGGCTCCTCAGGTTTGGCCTAGGTGTATCGTTTCATTCTCCGTTTTTCTTACAGTCTTCATTTTGCCTGACTCTTGTTATCTCTTCCTTTGTAGAAACTGGGGAGACATTCGGTGATGACGTTTCGTCTTCTTTTCCCGGGCATTCTTTCTTGCCAAAGGAAATTCCAAGTGCAGCGACCCTAGGAGCATCACATTTCCAAGCATCGGTGGTAGAACTTCCAGCCGTTTCTGGTTCCTCTCATCATGCTCCAGTTCCTATCTTTCCTTCCACAGCCGACGTTAGCCGGGATCTGATAATTTCTGAGGATACCTCATGGGGATGGTAGACCCTCACTCATAGAATCTCTTGACAATTTCTTCCTTGTAGGCTTCCTTTTCTACTGTTGTTAGCACTATAGCGGGAGCTTACGAAACTCAGGCCGAGGTGCCCCCACTTCTCGAGACATCGACTTAAACTGGGCTGTTTGCTGCCGCGCTGATAGTTGTCTCCTCGATCCTTGCTCCGGTGGTTAACCCTGAGGGAACTCTGTTGACCTCTATAGGAGAAACACCTGTTCCGCCTCCGGTTTCATTGGTAGCGGCCCCTCAGGCTTATCCAAACTCTGGGGCTCCCCCGACTACTGGGGTCAGCATCCAACTGGGAGAATATCTACTTCTCCTGCGGCTGCCCTGGACTCCTCTGGTCTGCCCGCGGAGGTTCTGCCCAACCCATCGCCTGGATTGGTTAACTCGTCAGGGAGCTTCTCTTTCCCGGCCCTATCGCCGACAGTATCTGAGCCTGGTAATATTGGCGAGTTCTTCTCAGTCAACTCTCCTTCCCCGGTGGTCCCTTTCTCATCAGTAGGACCTTCAACCGACGTGGCAGTTCTTACTGCACTTTCAAACCGCGAATCCTCAGCCGGGGACGACAGCCATGCCCCTACAGGGGATGTTTAGGGGCCCATCGTCTCTTCTTCGCCCATGACTCGAAGCCCTGCACCGACCTTGCCCTGCCGGGAAAACGAAGACATTTTGGAAAGCCTCTCAGTGCTCACGTAATCTTACGTTGAGTCTCTCTCGTAGAGAACCATTAATCGTGCTGCGGCCGATCATTCCACCGGAGGTTCAGCACAAGTCCCTGTCCCCCTTCATATTGATGAGCTCAACCTGCAGAGGCTTGTTTCAACGCTCCTTGACTCACTAAGGGATCCTGCTGTCGTGGCAGAAATCCGTGCTGTTTGCACATGTCTGCTGGCTCCACCATCTCCTCTTGGGCAGGATCTTCATGCTAGGAGCTCTTGAATCGAAATGTAGAGGGAGACGCCTACCTTGTTCAGCTCGCCCGTAAGTCCAACAACTCGGGTCTTCTTCTCACTTTGCAGAGGGAGTCAAAGCGTCGATCTGTCGAAGCCAAAATTAAGGCCGCAGAACTCCTCATTCTTAAGACAGACTATCAGTGCATGCTTAAACAATAGGCTGCGATAGATGCCGACCGTGTGGCTACACGCGAGCGGATAGCCCATCTTGAAGAGGAGCTGACTCAGTTGAGGCAGCATTCTTCCGCACTTGACCAAGATTTTGAAAGAATAGGGGCAACCGCGGCCCACCAGGCCCAGGAACTTCGAACCCTTCGTGATTCCAGTAATCAGGCCTTGGACTTCGTCGAGAATAATCGAATCTTGTAGGCCCGTGCTGCTGCGGAGGTTCCTAGAACAGGCTTTACTGATACGGCCCATCGTATCGCTGCACTGAAGGGTTATTTTGGGCCCTTGAGCTCTTATTTTTCTCGTTTCCCCTGAGCTTCATGGTTTATTGTAATTCTCATTTGTAGGCCCGTTTTCTGCTGCAATTGTATTGCTTTCGACAATATTGTGCCATTTGGCACTTTCTCAATTGCTTGCCTTGGGTTTTCATCCGTAAGGCTCTACAAGCCATTCCATTATTACTCTACGGCCCTTGGTACCATGCACTCTTCTGAATTTTGCATGGAAAACCCCTGTGGCCTTTAACCGTTAGCTTGCCGAGGGTTCAAATTCCATTTAGCCATGAATGCTAGGATGTCCCTCGAGGGTTCTATATAAGCATCGCCCCTAGGGAGGCAATTTGTGCATGCATGTTTTTTCGTGCCATCCCAAGACATCCCTCAGCTCCCAAAATCCTCTAGTTATCATGGCTAGCCTCGGCAATTATATCGACGTCGCGCCTCTATGCACCTCTCTGGAGTGGAGAGCTTGGGCCCGCTGGGCTTCTAAGGCTGCCACGGTGTTTAATCTATGGTACAATACCCGTCTGAGCCTCATGTAATCCCTGTATGACCGTCGCCAGCAGAGCCTTCTTCACATCCTTTACATCCACTACTTGGACGAAGAGGTGTTCCGCGAAGTTTTCATGCAGCATCATAGCATTTTGTACACCAGCCGCCTCACTGCCAGTGATTTGGCCACTTGGCTCTTTGTGAACCAGATTTGCCGCAAAGCTCAGACTCCGGACGACTTTGCTATCCACGCGTACCGCTGCACCTGCCAGCACTGTGTTGCTACACTCTTGGCGACGACCCAGTAATTGCATCCTAGGGCTACAGTCTCCTAGCTGGATCGTAGCGTTTTCATGTATCCCCTTAGCTTTGTTTAGTTGACACTCCAATTTTCCCGAAAGGTCCTTGTTTTCTTTTCTGCATGCGGTAATAATTCGAGTGTCAAACTTCTATCGTGTGTAGTTCGTAGGAGATGTCCATAGCTACGTTCTGATGTACAGCTTCGGCCTTCTTTGAATGCAATCCCTTTCCTTTCATGCACCGTGGTTTTATGTTACTGGGCCAACTTTGGCCTCCACTTTTAATTTTCCAGGCTCGCATTTGTAGCCCAATTTTAGGAAACGAATCGCATTAACTTGACCTACTGGTTTTGGCCCATAGCCTAACGAGGTCACGATCCTATCCGTTGCGAGGCAGGCCCAAATAGTGTTTTTCGTTATCTCAGAAGCAATCATGCTAATTTAATGATTTGATGCCTCGATATCTTTGCTGTTCTCTCATGGGGACAAATCCTTCAAATTTTTCCATCACCCAGAATCATGGATTTGACGTTGATGGTGTCCTTTCTTTTCCGAGGCAAGCATGTGCAATCACAGAGCGTCGGCGGAACGCATTTTTCCACCAAACCTACGCACGAGTCTCTGGCCTTGAAGCATTTCCCTATGGGCTCTAGGCCACTTTAGCAAGGAGCTCTGCCACGTGTCGCTTTAGGATTCTCCTCGTTTCCTCCGCCGAAATGACACCACGGGTAAAGACCCCCGGATTAGACGTGGGCACAGGACTCTGACACCTAGATGGCACCAAGCGCTCCATTCAACCTGTCTGGACAGTCTAATTTTTACAGTTAGCCACGCCTCATGCTCATCGTTTGGCTTTTAACAAAGACCACCGGAAGGCGAGATGTGGCTCGCAGTAACTCGTACATGGCGGACAATAACGTTTCTTGCTTTTTCCTGCCATTTCCATGGGTTCCAGCCACATATACTCGAAGCCAGCTACATGCACCGGGCCCCATCCGAAAGTACTGCCTCAGGAGTCCTTTGTTCTTACCATGGCCTCGTAGGATTTATTCGCCCGTATACGGGCCCTCACTTGGGTCGTGGTCCTTTGAACTTGTATTGGTGGGCTATCGCCTTGGGACGAACTTGGGCTCACAATTCGTCCTTTGCTCCAGCTGTCAGCCCATCACCTCAAGTCTTGGCTCGGGACATTCTCTATTCTCCACATTCCGATGCATCGCTACATTAATGAACCGTAGCCGTTTTGTCCAAAATCTGTCACCACGCCCTTTCACCTTTTCCGGCAACACTTCAAATCTTTTGCCATTTTCGAGGCGTTTGCTTTCATGGGGAATGTCAGTCCCTTCACCTTTGTCCGCTTGGTTGCCTGGAACATTATAATCCATTCCTTTAAATCTCCTCATCCCATTGTTGGTCCGAAGCACATCAATACCCATAATGGCAGGTAACACTTTCCCCAGATCGATGGACACTTCTGCCGATGCCACCACTGCCTCAGTCGAGGTACCGTTCACCGGGATTCCAGATGTCGATAACAACCAAGAACTCTCGGCAGTCGTGGCCCTATTCCTCTCCTCGATCCTGGCTTTTAATAGCCCTTGGTGGATGGAGTGGATTGAATGGTTCTTCAAAAACATCAAAAATACTACGGCTGAAATCCAGAGCCAAGATCCCAGCCGAAGTGGGAACCAGACGGCTATTCGTCAATAGGCGATGTTTATCACCATGCAGCATGAACACCGGGCTGTTCAGCTCATGCAACGAGGTGGTACCCCGGCAGCTTCTTGCTCCGTCGGGCCTTCGCCACCACCTTCTTAGCCAGGCCTCCTCTTCTGGGATGTGATCCTTAGGAACCGCAACCTAGAAGTTGAAAATGTGTCACTAAGAGGTGACGCCGCCGAGCTCCGCTACGAAGTAGCTTGCCTAAAGGCAGAGATCCAACGTCTCAGGGCTTTTTATGCTGATCAAAGTGCCGAAGCCAATTGTCTCCGTCGGGAATTTCTTCGTTTGATGGAACGCAGGGACAGGACTTAGTTTGCCATAAGTTCTTAGGCTTGTGTCTTGGCCTTTTGGCCATTTATTTGAATAAAGCCCTATTTTCATTTTATTCTGCCTCTGTGCGTCTGTTCCCGTGCATCGTAGTGGATGACGCGCATTATTGACTTGGACTGAATCCTAGGCCGGCCAAGAAACTCTCGATCAACTGTTTTGTCGTAAGTTGGCCTATAGTTGCTTGGAAGCCCAATCATACCTTTTTGTCTGAAAGGTTGTGTCTCTCAAAAGCGTGTGCAATTCTGCCCCCGAGGAGACACCAACCCTGGCTATAAAATTTGTAGCCTGACACTGTTTACTTCATAGTGCAACCTTACAAGCGACGATGGAACCTCATCCACCAGCGTCACCGCCAAGAGCTCCTTCACCGGACCGAGATTCCTCCAACTCTGAGAGCGAAGCGTCCAATGGCCTCTCTGAGGAACTTCCGAGAGTCCCTAGCACAGGTTCACGCGTCAAAGCTTCAGTTAATGGACCAGTGTACCCGGCTGAGGCTCTGCCGGCTTTTCGCCCTCGTGGCGCCGCACTTGCTCAAACACTCAGGCCTTTGGCTGCGCCAGGCTCGTCGACTGCCGCGCCACTGTCAGATGCGAGGGCTAACCCAGATGATGGGCGTTTGGCCAACACTGCCTCCTCAATTTCTAAGTACGATTCAGTAGCGGCGAGAATCAGGGAGCTTCAGGCTATAAGCAGGCAGCTTCATGAAACCAGTGCTAAACACAGGGGAGGTCGCCCTCCTCGTTGATGTAACAATGTACCGAGATTAATGTGATAAATGTACTTTTCTTTTCCGCACATGCATCTGACTTTTCTCGATCGCATCATTTGATCTTTCATTTATCACGTCATCTCGTAATTTGGGATTCACAGTATCCGCCTGACGGCCTCAGCCCCACACTTGTGTTAGTGTAATATGCCCAAAAGCCAATCAATGGATGATTGTACATAGTCATGTATATACATTAAGGTTATTCCAATAAATATGTTTATGAGATAAACGCTTGCACATATTTATAACCCTAGAATATTTTATATTCTTAAATGCCCCTAGTCGATTATTATTATGGATGGGTTGTAATAATAAATTAAGACTAGCGTATGTTGAGAATTATATGAGATATGAATTCTACATACGGGTACAAGTTAGAGAACTTGTGGACTGGACCGACCCAACATAAGAACACTACATGGAACGTTATATGATTGTCATTAGTGGTTCTTATATGTATTGTCCTTAGACCTGAGATCATCAAGGTTCCCAACATGTGAGTCATATACTTTGATATTACTCTTGGCTATTCGTAACTGAGTAGACCTTAGTGTTATCATTGGGTATATGATATAATGCGTAGTGGGTTTTGTATGATCAAGATGGAATTCGTCCAACCCTTATAACGGGTATATTATCATATGAGCCTCTTGATAGAGTTGAACTGTAAATGCATGGCCAAGCTCGGATTATGTGATATGGTGATATCATTAGTATCCGTTTTACACAGTTAACTCGGGGATCAAGAAACTTAGATTAAACATATACGAGATTGACTTATTCCACTTCTCCCGTGTTTAATCTTGATAATGTGACGAAAGGACAATGACATGTTTCCGAGGCATAGTGAATCAGTACTGATCTTGTCGTTTGGTTAGCAATGATGTGTTGCTAGAGACCGCTCATTGTTTATAATTGTAAAATGAGATTTTACAATTATTGCCAAACGTTACAAGTGCCTACAGGGTCACACACTTAGAACTGTTGATTCGAGCTGGTGGTTGAACCATGGTTGGACGGTGGTTCGACCAGGTGGTTGGACTGTGGATGGACCAAGGTCGTTTTGGTTCACTAATTGCCTTAATTATTGAACCAGAATTAGTGCTGTGATGTATTGATATATGATAATGCATTAGTGGTAGACAAGATAATGAGAATTATAATCATGATAGTTGATGAACCATTATGTTGGCCCTTTGTCTAATTAAACTATGCATTGATTGAGAATGAGTAGAGTGTGAAGTGTGATCAGGTTTTCAGACCAAGTCATTTAACTACACACCATATTCATTCACACAGGAAAAACTTAAGTGAGACTTGAGTTTCCAGATACACACCCCTTTCTTTGAGAAAGAAAGAAACACATCAAACGCAAGTTCTAGCTCTCGGTTTTCTGCAGCTAACACTGCGGTTCGGGAGTGCTCGGGTTAGTGATCGTGGGACGATTGCTAGCTAGACATCGACGGTTTGTGTGGATACCATAGAGGAGCAGGATTTTGTCTGGTTCTTGCTGATTCAACTAAACAGTTGAGTGCAAGATCTCAACCATTTCCAGGTACACGATTTTTGTTATTCGGTTTACTCTGTTTCACATGGATCCTCCATGAGTTTTGGGCTTTCCGATGCGTGTATTGTTTCATTGTTTGCATGCCCGGTAACTTACAGTGGTAGCGGAGCAACCTTGTGAAACACTAAACCGAATTTGTTGTGCATATGTATGATATGCTCCTGTTGATATACATGATATGTTGTATGTGATGTAGCATGATCATGATATATTGAATTCGTTTTGTACATGTGATATATATATTGAAGTTGTTTTTGTAAAAAGTGTTTTGACAACAAGCACTTGATTGGTATGTGATACAAATCAAGATGTTTTTGGCAGTAAGTCAAAGGAGTTCAACAAAGCAAAAATCGATTGTCGGTTTTAGTATAGAACGATTGTCGTTCTAGTACAGCAGGGCCTAAACATCGATGTTGGTTAGACGAACATCGATGTTCAGATGAAGATTACCCTTGGTCGAACCTACTAAACATCGATGTTGTGTGACAAACATCGATGTTTTATGAAGATTGGCTTTGGCAGAATTTTGAAACATCGATGTTGTATGACAAACATCGATGTTCACATGTCGAGTGGCCTTGGCAGAATTCTTAAACATCGATGTTCATAGTCGAACATCGATGTTCAGGAGTTCTGTCAAGTTGGTTTGAGACTCTAATTCTCAAACATCGATGTTTAAAAGTTAGACATCGATGTTTAAAAGTACTGCCAGAAATCTTGAACTATTAGAACTCTAAAACGTCGATGTTCAAGAATTAAACATCGATGTTCTTAAACTCTGCCAAATAGTTTGGCATTCCAGATTCTCAATAACATCGATGTTCAGATCAAGACATCGATGTTCTTGAGCACTGCCAAGTAGTTGGGAGAATCAGATTCTCAAAACATCGATGTTTCAGGTTAAACATCGATGTTCTTATGTATTTTTGGTTTCCAAATTTACAAAACGTCAATATATGATTTGTTGATTATATGCATGTGATGTATGAACATAATATGTTGATGTAAATATTAAGTTCCTCTTGTGTTGCCTTCTATGATAAGCACTCATCATTGCTTAGATTAACACTTGGTAGGTTTTGCCAAAGCAAGGTGCCAATATTTATCCTAGCAAGGCGCGATGGGATAATTGTAATATCCAAACTGCTTATTGTGGGTTGAACTTAACTAGGTCATCTTAATAGGATTGAGGACTTAGAGGCAAAGAGTTGAGTTATGCCTATGAGATAGACAAGAACAAGTGTTGTTCACTCAACTATCCAAGAGTTGCATGAGATGTAATTAACAAGAGTTTTCTACCTAAATAACTATGATGTAAGTGATAAGCCAAAACTGAATTATCTTGTAGTGAAATATGGATCTTGGCCTACTTATCATTATCTTGATTCATAGTAGGAGCATCATTTAATAGAATTCCTTGTTAAGTGATTTTATGTATACATGACTCTTATTTGTGTGAGTTGATCATTGTTGTAGAGCTACCATGGCACAAAATTCTAGCACGCAATCACTGTGATCTGTCCTTGAGAAGGAAAAGCTGAATGGGAATAACTTCCTAAAGTGGCATCGCAATTTGAGGATAGTCCTCAAATTGCGATGCCACTTTAGGAAGTTATTCCCATTCAGCTTTTCCTTCTCAAGGACAGATCACAGTGATTGTGTGCTAGAGTTTTGTGCCATGGTAGCTCTACAATAATGATCAACTCACACAATCAAATAAGAAAAGAAGTTGTATGTCCTTCTCAAGGACAGATCACAATGAACCGGCGCCTAATACTCCTAGGGCGGAAAGAGATGCTTACAAGAAGCATGTTGATGATGCATTGGATGTTGCATGCCTTATGCTTGTTAATATGGACTCTGAGCTTCAGAAGCAACATGAGAACTAGGGTGCGTTCGATATGATCGAACATCTGAAAATGCTTTTTGAAGAGCAAGTAAGACATGAGAGGTATGAGACCTCTAAGGCATTGTTCCAATGCAAGATGGCTGAGTCATCACCGGTGAGACCTCATGTGCTCAAAATGATTGGATACATTGAGAGCCTTGAGGGTCTAGGTTTTCCTTTGCAAAAGGAGTTGGTTGTTGATCTAGTCTTGCAATCGTTGCCGGATAGTTACAGCCAATTTGTCATGAATTTCAATAAGAATCATCTTGACAAATCTTTGTCTGAGTTGCTTAACATGTTTAGTAAATGAAGGCAAACAAATCCAACAACATTTTGATGGTTGGAAAAGGAAATGGAAAGGGTAAAGCCAAGTTTTACAAGAAGAAGAAATGTGCCAAAAAGTTTGGTGCATTTGCATCTTCTTGTTCCCATGTGCTGAAACCCAAAGGTGGTATTACAAAGGAAGGACAATGTTTCCATTGCAACAAACCTGGCCATTGAAAATGCAACTGCCCTGTTTACCTTGAAGAGGTGAAGAAACAGAAGGGAAGTAAGACTTCCACTTCAGGTATTTTTGTTATAGAAGCTAATATATCTATCTCTGCATCATGGGTATTAGATACCGGATGTGGTTCTCACATTTGTGTAAATGTGCAGGAACTGAAAAAGAGTAGAAGATTAGCAAAGGGAGAGATAGACCTGCGCGTTGGAAATGGAGCAAGAGTTGCTGCATTAGCCGTAGGGACTTACCATCTACCCATACCGAGTGGTTTCGTTTTAGAACTTGACGATTGCTATTATGTTCCTACCATAAGCAGGAATTTGATTTCTGTTTCTTGTTTGGACAAGAAAGGTTTTTCATTTGTAATAAAGAACAATTGTTGTTCTATTTATTTCAATGATATTTATTATGGTGGTGCATATTTAAGCAATGGTTTGTATGTTCTAAACCTAGAAACACCAATCTATAACATTAATACGAAGAAGGTTAGATTAAGCGATTCTAATGAAACCTACCTTTGGCATTGTCATTTGGGCCATATAAACGAGACTCGTATTTCTAAACTCCATAAAGATGGAATTTTAAACTCATTTGATTTTGAATCACATGAGACATGTGAGTCATGTTTATTAGGCAAAATGACGAAGGCTCCTTTTGCTGGTAAAGGTGAAAGAGCTTCGGACTTGTTAGGTCTTATACATTTTGATGTATGTGGACCTATGTCAACACAGGCTAGAGGTGGTTTTCAGTATTTCATTACATTTACTGATGATTACAGTAGATATGGCTATGTGTATCTTATGAAACACAAGTCAGAATCCTTTGAAAAGTTCAAACAATTCAAGAGTGAAGTACAGAATCAACTCGGCAAGAGTATTAAAATGCTTCGGTCTGATCGAGGAGGTGAATACTTAGACCGAGATTTTCTTGATCATCTAAAGCAATGTGGTATAGTATCACAACTTACTCCACCAGGTACGCCTCAATAGAATGGTGTATCTGAAAGGAGGAATAGAACTTTGTTAGACATGGTTCGTTCTATGATGAGTCAAGCTGACCTTCCTTCTTCATTTTGGGGACATGCATTATTAAGTGCTGCCTTTACACTTAACCGTGTTCCATCTAAATCGGTTGAAAAGAAACCATATGAGATATGGATAGGGAACTGTCCCAATTTGTCTTTTATGAGGATCTGGGGTTGTGAGGCTTTCGTGAGACGAGAAGCATCAGATAAACTCGGCCCTAAATCCGTCAAGTGCCTTTTTGTTGGATATCCTAAGGAAACTAAAGGATATTATTTCTATAATCCCACAGAGCACAAAGTTTTTGTTGCTCGTACTGGTATTTTTCTAGAAAGATAATTCATTTCTAGAAAGATCAGTGGGAGAAAAATAGAACTCGAAGAAGTTCGAGGTATAGAGGCTGAGATGGAACAAGGACAGGAACCACAAGATGTTGTGGGTGAAAAACCTGTGCCTGTAACACATGGACTACGTAGGTCTGATAGGACTCGATATGAGCCTGAGAGATATGGATTTCTTATGACTCATACTGGAGATGTGATGCTCACAAAAGAGGATGAGCCCACTTCCTATCAGCGGGCTATTACGGGTCCAGACTCTAAGAAGTGGCTAGAAGCCATGAATTCGGAGATGGTATCCATGTATGAAAACAAGGTATGGACCTTGGTTGATCCACCTGAAGGGGTAAAACCTATTGGGTGCAAGTGGGTCTTTAAGAAAAAGACCGACATGGATGGTAATGTGATTACCTTTAAAGGGCGATTGGTTGCGAAAGGTTTCAAACAAGTTCATGGTATTGACTATGATGAAACTTTCTCACCAGTTGCCATGGTTAAATCCATCAGGATTCTATTGGCCATAGCAGCATACCATGATTATGAGATATGGCAAATGGATGTCAAAACCACTTTCCTTAATGGAAATATTTTAGAGGATGTGTACATGATACAACCTGAAGGTTTTGTCACTCCAGAATATGCTAACAAGGTATGCAAGTTGCAAAGATCCATTTATGGATTAAAGCAAGCTTCTAGGAGTTGGAATCTTCGTTTTGATGAAGTAATCAAACAGTTTGGTTTCATTAAAAATGAAGATGAGCCATGTGTTTACAAGAAGGTTAGTGGGAGCA
>JAKUCV010005466.1:0-30402 GCA_028386065.3 Turnera subulata | reverse complement strand
ATTCCCCCCCCCCCCCCCCCTCTAGCTTAAGTCTATTGTTTCTAACACTTATCATTACTTATTTTATTATCTTTGTTATTAGGTTTAAATATTTTATTAGGGCCCTCTACTGTGTGCGTCGAGCTCGGTCCCGTCTGATCAGACAACCAGGGCATAAGCCCAAATACAACCAGGGCCCAAGCCCAAATACCATCATAGAGAGAGAGAGACAGACAGAGAGAAAGAGGGAGGTAGAAAGGGGGAGGTAGAAGGAGGGAGGTAGAACCGATCATAACAGACCCATATGCTAAACCGCATATACCATGCTAAACCGCATGAAATCCCGAAGGGTATCACTTCTCGCTCGAACCAACCGGTCAACAGCCCCACAGTAGAATTATTATAGTATTTTATTCTCAATTATGCTTAAAGAGTCTCGTGTACCATTACATATGATTGTCCAGGTTTGTGTGGATTTTACATCTTATTCTCAAGTCCGGGCCTCCAGCCCTTAGTACACCACACGAACCACAAAACCATATATCACGTTATTTAACACACTAAACAAGTCATACTCGACAGGCATATTATACCACACTGGTACACAGTTCATATAATCATGCACACTGCATTAGAGACATTATCAATAAAACACAAGCTGTAAACAAGAACATCCGCAAAACAGGCAAGCATGCATACAACATTCAAGACCAAACAAATAAAACCACTTTATATACCACGACAATTAACCGAGCATTGTAGGCAGTAATGCATACAAAGGTTTATAAGTCCTCACCTGGATTGCTAGAAACATCTTGGAAGATAAGCCATCTCCTAGACCCGACATGATCCCATTCCTATATTCACCGCAAGACGAGATCACATATAATGTACACAATATAACGTGAAATGCATGTATGCTGACCATATGTCCAAGAATTAATCTCAACGGGTTATAAAAATTCCCCTTTCAAATAACTCCTTTGAAAATTCAAAGATAGAAACTACTTAGACTAAAAGCATTGGACCCGTGTCCTTCCCATCAGTACCATCTCTAGGTCTTGAACCTTAATGTCCATTAGACCGCCCAAAAAGTGATTGACAACAATTTTAATCATCAAGTCCTTTAATAAAACCTTACTTGGATAAATCGACTTATAAAACCATCTTTAAAAAAAATTAATTAATTAATTAAAAGACTCTAGGCTTAGATATAGTCCATCGCTGAGGGCTACAAGCCCCCACTGCAGCACAAATTCAACAACAAAAAGACCCCAAGAGCCAGTCAAATGTTGCACACCTGCAAGTCATTATGCTTGTTTCCGACTGACACAAGAATAACATATCAAAATCAACCTTTGATCCCATGAAACCATTATTAGGGCCTAAGCTTAAACGATAAATTCAATACTTAGTAAATATAATGTCGGTTTTTTCCACCAAGATTGTGCAATGCTAAACCATCCCTTTCTGGTGCCTAACCTCAAGCTAAAAGAGCACAAGCTTTAGCTTTATTGAAACCTCCATATAATTTATTTGACGGCCAAGAAACACCTGCACCACATTATCAATATAAAAAAAAATTCTTGGCCCTAGACTAGAAACAGAATCATAGATCACACTGGCTTGAGATAAAGACTCTTGTATAAATCATGTGCAGTATTTATTTCATAAAAGCATCATTATCTAGACCGCGGCAAAAACATTATGTCCATAGAAGTCAACTCTTCCTAAGACAAAACAAAAATTTTAGATATGTCAAATCATAGCGTAACGGAACACACAAGTGTAATAATTCATTAACAAGGTCTTACTGAATTCATATAGCACCCATGTGCGCACAACTCTAAACTTGGTATAGAGATATGCTATCACTCAATTTACACACCTAATCTCAGGCCTAAAACATGTTGTACTAATCTTGGGAAAACCTTTAATGAACTACCCAAAGAAAACCCAGCCACCACCACCGATTAATAAATTAAATCCACGACAATTACCATGTCAGCCAAAAATCAAAATTGATTTCCTATTAGTGAAAGGAGAACTCACCCTCAAACAGTTCAACCGATACTGAGGTCCAAGACCCGCCTGGCTTGGATTCGGAAAGTCACCAAAATCGATTAACACCCAACTCGGCCAAAGGTAGAGTACCTTGCCGGATCTGACTAGTCACAACTCGAACCACCAAGAAGGAGGCTTAGTGGGTGTTGGCATATAGATAAATGGTGGAAGAAGAAGAGTGTTTGAGAGACATCAGTGTCAAAAAGAGAAAGAAAAAAAAATAATCAAATAAAATTGTAAAGAGGGGGTATCGGGTGAGGGAGCAGCAGCCGGAGAGAGAAAAGAAAGAAAGAATGAGGAGAAAGAGAACAATAGAAGTTTTTATACCCTAGGGTTAGGGTTGATTTCGGCCAGGACCAAAACGACGCCGTTTCGGTCTTAGCTACAGTCAACCCTCTTCCCTTGGTCAAAACGCAAGCCAAACATGAGTTTAATATACTGGACTTCCCAATACTACGTAGTATTGGTCATTACTACAACAAAACTTGTGGCTTACACATTAATACAAATAAAATTCAATTTAATCCTGAAATAATGATTTATACCCTTATAAATAATAATAATTATAATAACAATAATCACATCGCCAAGGAAATAAAATATTTTCCTTGACCATAAATACCCGAAAACTCCTTGAGGGTAAAATTGGAAAATAAATTTTAAAAATTCTGAAAATTCCGTAGAAATTAATTAACGAAAAATCGGGGCGTTACAACAAAACCCGAGAGGTCCTGAAAATTTTGTATACCAGCACAGCTACAAAATTTCTCCTTTGTTAAAAAAAAAAAAACAACCCAATACATACTGACCAAAACACACCGTTTTATATTCATTCCAAAACCTAAATTCATCTCTACGATATTGATTTCTCTATCTCTCTCCCATGGGTTCTCTCTTTTAAAACTTCAAAATTCCCAAATCAAAAATGGGTTTTCGGGTTTTTTGGGCCCCCATGTTTAGTGGTTGGCCAATTTGGTACCCCGACATTTTTTTTGGCCGGGCATATACCCCGAGATTCCATGGGCAGGCCAAAGTATACCCCTGGTCAGGCACCTGCTGACGTGGAGGCTGCCCGGGGTATTTGCACGTGTTCCTGTAACAAAACGATGTCGTTTTAGAGGATTGGCTGGACATATAGGATCCATGTGTCTTTGTGGGCTCCGCATGCTACCGACCCCGGGTTTCTCACCTAACCGTCCCGAAATTTGTTGGATACCGAAATGAAAGTTGACCCGATTTTGATTATTTAATTAATCATTTTTCTTTCTTTTAATCATATTTTATTTTTAACAATATTAAAAATGAGTCAAACTTAATTTCCAAAAATTTTACTTGGCTTTAAATAAATACACCTTATTATGCTGGATTTATTATTTTTAAAATTTTATTTTTTCCATATACTAATTTCTAAAAAATCCTATTTAAACTCTCCCACTAGTCTAAGTTTGTGAAAAGTACCTAAATTTTTTTAATAATAATAATAAAAAAAAACGAGATTAAATCTCAAATGTAAAAAATTTAGAAAATAAATATCTATTATTATACTTTAATTTTTAAGGGTTTTTGGGTTTTTTGGGCCCCCATGTTTAGTGGTTTGGCCAATTTGGTACCCCGACATTTTTTTTTGGTCGGGCATAGACCCCGATATTGCATGGGCAGGCCAAACATAGACCCTGGTCCGGCGCGGTTTCGGTTCGATATGGGAAGAATTTGGGGCTTTGAGTGAAATGGGCCCCACTAAGCCACCTGTGTCCGACGTGGCATGAAACAGTGTCGTTTTCTCACTTAAAACGACGTCGTTTTGCTACAGTAACACGCGAAAATACCCCGGCAGCCTCCACGTCAGCAGGTGCCTGACCAGAGGTATACGTTTGGCCTGCCCGTACAATCTCGGGGTATATGCCCGGCCAAAAAAAATGTCGGGATACCAAATTGGCCAAACCACTAAACACGGGGGCCCAAAAAACCCAAAAACCCAATCAAAAATAAAACCCTAGCCACCACAAACACCACCAAAATCACCACAAACCACCGGCCATGAGCCTCAGGCAAGGCGAAACCACAGCCAATAGTGACGACAAAAATGCCTGCTATGACACGACCTTCAGCTCTTCCCGCCGGTAAAATGGCCCAAACGAGATGCAGCAAGTTACTTCCCTATCACTACTATTCTGGCAGACGATAACACAGTGTCGCACCGTGCCCCCCTGCTTCACGGCTGATTTGTGTACACACAAGATGCCACGTCACCCTCGTCTCTTATTGCATCACAGGGCAACTGATACCCATTTAACTGATCTCTTCAACAATTATGCCACTGTCCCCTTCATCGAAGGTCTTCCTGTCGCTGGCTGCCCTTACTTCTTTCAAAATCCAGACCCCTTTGTCTATAAATTCAGCTAAGAATAGTCAGTTCAATTGTCACACCGAACCAATGATAACTCAACAACTGTTGCTCACTCTATAACTATTCTTACTGTGTGTGCTGCATGGCTTGTCTCTTATTCTGTTTTGCCCACTCAAGTTGTTTGCTACTATCACTACCTCTGCAGCTTACTGGTCATGTGAATATTCTTGGTGCATTTATAGTTATGCATAATCAATTTGGGCTTTATAAATGTCTTTATATGGATTATATTTCTAATCTCTGTGTATTATGCATAGGGTGGTATTTTTTTTTTAGGAGTCTTGTTCTTTTTGCTATTGTATTCCCTGCTGAAACTGTGTGTATTGCATTCCATTTTCAGCTTGCTTTATTTCCTTTGAACATTATATCAGTACACTAATGTAGCTAGTTTTGATTTTTTTTGGCTTTTACTGGTACTGTATTATCTCTACTCTTTCAGTTTGGCTTTTGGTTATGTTTTGAAAATCTGCACAGAGAGGTATTTCAGATACTTGTTGACAATATGCTTATATGCTTTCACTTAGGGGGAGGTTGTCCCTTTGATATTTTTGCTAGGTTGGCAGCACGAATGATTTAAACATTTCATCCCTTACCGTTCTTGTTTTTGTGTTTTTCTTTTATTGACATAAGGTTGCTCCTATGTGCCTCTATCTCTTGACTTTTCTGCCTTTTTCAGAGGGGCAAATTTCCTATATGTTTGCTGCTAGTTTATGGTTTCTTTTCTTTTGCCATATAATTATGTTCTTTATGTTGCTACCCCTTTGGTGGATGCTTGGTGTTTCTTATTTCTATAGCTGAGATTTCTCTTCCTCTATTATTCTCCTCGTATTCCTTGCTGCCTATTTCCTTGATTCTGATCAATTACTAATGCTTATGGTATTGGACAATGACATGTTTCCTTACTCATGTTACTTTCCATGTGTGCTGGATTGTCTTCATTTTGTCCTAATATACCGACTCTCTTGCTTATGTTACCGGTTGACTTATGTCCTGCATACCTTTATTTATTCATTTCTTTTGCCGACTAGTTCCATTATAGCATCCTGCTGATTCCTTTTGTACAACAATTGCTTTGACACTTGTTCAACCTCATTAGTTTGCAAGTACATGGTTCTACTTTTGCGTTGTTGATGTCAAAAAGGGGGAGTAAAGTTGATTAAAGTTGATGTATGCTTTTGTTGGTTATGTGTTCTAAACAGAGGTAGTAGTATTGTTTCTAGTCCAATTTTAATTTAATTCTTAATTCTTTTCAAATTCGGTTAATGAAAAAGGGAAGATGATACACTGGTTTTGACATCATCAGAAAATAGGGGGAGAATGTTGCTGCCCAGATTTTACATATTATTGGGCTATAATGACTTTTTGATGTGTCTCCTATCGTTTGGGTTATATATATTTCTGGGCTTGAATGATTCCTTTGGTTGGGCTTTTTCTTTTTTATTTTCATTACCACATAAGGCCCAAAGGCCTAAATTTTTTAGTGATCCAATATGTTGTATGTTTTTGTTTTCTAATCAAAACACTGTGTTTCTAAAAAGTTGCTGGCCGTTGAAAAGGAAAGTAGTGGTTAAGTGTATGTTTGTCCTCATGTTAAAATATCAAAGCAAACAATACTATCCTTCCTTCTCATTTCTTTTCTTTCTAACCGTTATGATGTTTTCTCAAGGTTTTGAAAACCGGACCGGCCATTGAACCGGCGAAGGGGATGTTCAAGGAAAACCGAGGTTCAACCGGAGTTCAACCGTTTTATTAAAATATATTAATTTTTTAAGAAAACAGTCAAAATATATTCATTATAATAATTTTATGGTCAAAATTGAAGTCATTCTCAATATATACTAAAACTTATGTAAAGATAACACTAATTTGTAATAGTTTAGTTGGTTAATGACTTTAAATATTATTAGGAGGTCAAGGGTTCAAGACTTATTCTCACCATTTTTAAAACTTTTAAATGAAAAAAGAGGTTCGACCGGTAAAAAATGGTAAAAACCGGCCGGTTCGTTAAAAACCGTAAAAACCGGCCGGTTCAAAACGGTTGTGTAACAGGGGGTTTTTTCCAATGAACCGGACCGGGGCTTTGTTGAAAAGGCGGTTGAACCGGGTTAACCGGACGAACCGGTCCGGTTTTGATAACCTTGTGTTTTCTTTGCTCCTATAGCTGAAAATGAACGTTGTTTTGTCTCCTATTCATGAGCCTCAAAGACAAAAGCAAACAAATACAAAAAGGATGGTGTGTTGGCACATGATTGGTGGAGTATGAGTTTGTTTCCAAAAATCCACCATTTAAAAACCAAAAGAGTCGTTGTCCTTCTTTGGAGCAATTAGAAGCCACCAGAATAAGCACGCATGGAAGCACCTGCAGCAGATCAAGATGCCACAACAAGCCATGCCCTTTTTGGGAGATTGTACTTCAAAAAGAAAACATGTGGAGCTTTATAAGTGAGTACCAAAACAACTCTCAAACCCACCAACCAATGATTCAAAGAGCCGTTATTTTGTTTCTTTCAAATGGGAGCTATGTTTTGGAAGATTGAAGAAACAAGAAGATGACAAGTAAGAAGCCACGTTTTTTAAAGACGAGTTCCAGTGGGAATTTTGTAAGTCTGCTCACACCAAAATCTCCCAGTAAAACAAACTACTTGGCCTTTTAAAAAATAGGACTGTTAGACACACTCTTGGGCAAGTATAAAAGGCTTCTCTCCTTTCATCAAAGAAGACTCAAGGCAAGTCACTACAACTTTATTTGCATCCTATTGAAACTTGCTTAAAGGCTCATAAACCATTGAGAGATTAGAGCTTGATTATAGAAATTGTTGAGGGATTTAATTCTTTCTTCTTGAGCATTATACCATTGGGATATCTTTGGGCTTAAATTGTATTAACAAAGAGTGAGTCACTCTTTGGTTGTTGGAAAATCATACCTTAAGTAGGATTGGAGAAATTTTACTTAAGGGGTTGAATAAGTTTGAGGGTGAGCCTTTGAAAACTCTTGTATAGGTTTGAGAGTGCGCCTTTGAAAACTCTTGTATAGGTTTGAGAGTGAGCCTTTGAAAACTCTTGTATAGGTTTGGATTGAGCCTTAGCAAAAGCCTAGGTTAGAGAGTGAGTTTTGGAAAAATTCTTGTAAAGGTTTGAGCTTGATCCTTTGAAAAAGCTTGGTTATAAAAGGTTGGACTTCACCTTAGAAGAAGTCATTTAGTGGATTTTGAAAATCTCAAGGGGGAGCCTTGAGTAGTGGATGTACCCATAGGATTTAGGGGGAACCACTCTAAATTCTTGTGTGTTTATCTCTATCAATTTTCGTCCTTTTTCTTTTACTTACCCAGATTTTGATTTCTGTTAATATACAAAGTCTGTCTAGTTTGGTGCCAAAATTTTGGTTTGAGTTGAAGTACGAAATTTCTATTAGAGGCTAATTCAACCCCCTTTCTTAGCCTTTTATATTACGACAAGAAATAATAATATAATTTAATTATTTTTTATTAATAATATAATATAATTAAATTAAATTATTTAATTGACAATATCAAAGGATTAGAAAACATCATTAATAGTAATAAATTTTATAAATTCATATTCCACAACATAAACTAATTCTAAATAATGCATATCCGTCTCCCCAGGTTTTATTTACAAATTTTTTCCAAGATTAACATTAATACTATTCCACGTGATTTAAAAAATATAATACTATGCCATGTGCATCGCACGTGAGAAAAACTAGTTTACATATAAAAAATGAAGAAAAAATGGAAAGAATAGAAATTTAATATAAATTCTTAAAAATATTATTCTATTGAAAATATTAAAATTAGTGAGCTATTTGTTTTTTAAAAAAATAGATAAAAGGATAAGTACTAAGAATGTTTTCTTTTATATTTGAGTACTAAGAATTATTTGTATAACATATTTTAAGAAAAAATTAAAAAAAGACATTATAGCCTATATTGTTGAAAGATTGTAATTAGCTTTTAAGAACTTGTAACTATGAATTTTTCTAATCATAGTAGTATAATGCTAAAATAATAATATATGGAAATACTCTCTTATGTGCATCACTAGTGTAAACAAAACTTGTATTACAAAACATATTAATATTCTTTGGAAAAGAAAAAAAAAACTTGTTTTTCCGTTTTTTGATACACTATAATCTCCCTTTCCCTGAGTACTTTAGAAAAAAAATTCAATATGTACCCAACGAAAAAAATTCAAAAGTCATACAAACCGGTGAACTAGTAATAATGGTACAGATAGATTGGTTTTAATACAAAAGTGAACTTGGATTACTTTCAAACCCTAAGTCATTCTATCTCTAAATTCAAAATTATAAAAGCTCAAAGGATCCGGGTTAAGGTGGAGAAATACCTACTACCTAGCGTCTTTCTAACACAAGACGAACCCGGAATAAGCAATACACTCAATTGCTCTAAATACGACAGAGAAACATGGGAAGCAAATCTTTCGATTATGCCTCAGGCGCCAAAAGGAAGAATGGTAAGCTTACTAGCTACTCTCTTTAATTTTCGCCTTACTCCTCCTACGCCCTCCAAGGGTTAAACTGCTAAGAGTAATTAATAGCAAGTTTTTCATTGTTGTTGGATTTTTACTGCTTACATGTTTAATATATAGTTACAGAGCTGGTCGGGTAGTGATACTGAGCTGTTGGCTTTAATTCTTTTTTTTTTCTCTGATGGCCACCTGATCAAGTGAAACCCCCCGACCCGTATTTACCGAATATAGTAAACACGTGCCGAACTGTAACGACCTGACCAATCAAAGCCCAGCATACAGTGTATACAATAGAAACTCTGGCTTAACAGCCCAAATTATGAACATTAGAAATCTGGCCCTTCGGCCCAACATCAAAACATATCACCCGAACCCCAGGAACATCAACAATAACACAACCAACCCAATGGCCCAACAATAGCAATAAATAGCACAGCGGAAGACTTAATAACTCGCAAAGACACTATATGCAACACTGATGCAAACTATGGATCCGAGTCCTGTCCAAGGGATAACTTTGCAGCCTGTCTGGAATGCATCGTACCTGAACCACAAATAACTCAACCTAGGGGATGAAAGCCCGAGTCCTGTCCAAGGGTGGCTACTGTTCACTCGGGTTTCTTCCTTTTTCTTTTTTTTTCTTTTCTTTTTTTTTCCTTTTTCTATTTTTCTTTCATTTTCTGTATTGTAATTATTTTTTTTCTTCTTTCTTTTTTTTCCTCTCTGTTCTTTCAGGTTCTCTCTTTTCTTTTTTCTTTTTTTTCCTCTTTTTTTCTTTTCTTTTCTTCTATTTTTTTCCTTTTTTTTCTCTCTTTTTTTCTCTTTTTCTACTTTCCTTCCTCACCTCTTCCTTTCTTCCTCTTTCCTGCTCTTCTCCTGCTTTTATACACAAACTTAGCCGCCATCAATAATGCAGGCGGGTCCTATCCGGAGCAGAAAATAACTGATACCCCCTTAGTTATTTTCCAGTGTAGTTTATTTGAGGATTCCGGGACCCGAAAAATACCAACATAGGTTCGAAAAATCCACAGAAAAATATCGAGCGCGGGAAAAACCTTGGTTATGAAAAACGACGCTCGATTTACCTTGAATTAATTACCCAAGATTAATTCTTTCGGTAAATCACTTTAAAAAGACTTTTACAGTCCCAGTAAAAATATCAAATTTTTACCCGGGCTGTTGCAGTCTACCCACCTTAAAAGCCAAAAACTTGAACGCTATTCTGCAAGTGCACAGATAGTTGTAGCAATCAAGGTCATCCTTTGGGACCAGGTTAAGTACTAATCGCTTAATAATTCGTGATCGTCTAGGCAAATAAAGATTGGATTTGAGTAGAAAATAAATAGCTGAAATAATAAAGGATGGATTCTCAATATTCAAAAGATGTTTAGGACTTCGAGGGCTCACTTGCCTATTCTTAGATGCTTTACTTTAAAACCATGCACAGGTTGATCATGCAGCATGCATGCATAAGCAGACTATGCAACCACAAATTGACCTAACTCCTGAATTTTCTACGTTCATTGAAAGATAGTTGATTAAACAGAATAAATAACCCACTCTCGTGGCGAGCTATTTCAACTTCGTGTTCACTAGCGAAGAAACAACTAAGGCATTCATGCACAGTCAACTTAAGCAAATTACATTCCTCACTAGAAGGTCTTCCTTCCTCAAGTTAAGTTTCTAGTGTTCAACCTATGCAATTCCAGTAGATTATTGACGCTGTCACTTAACAATTCTCTACCTAGAATTTATACTATCTAATGGCCAGTTAAATAGTATAGTTAAGTGCCCTAGGATTGAATCAATGAACAATAGATCATTCAGGAATTAAAAGCAATTCATAAAAGAAATAACATCATTGAATAGACAAGCTACCTCCCCTAATTCCTAGACTTTAAAGATTTAGCTCAACATAACAAGAGAGAAGAAAATACTTATGAATTTCATTCCAGGCAATGATCAAGGAATTACAAGAATAAGAACTTGAACAAAGCTCTAAGCTGCAAACCTCCTCTTCCTCTGAAGAACTAATGAAGCACTACTTTTGAATTTGAGAGAGAATGAGAGAATGAGCGTGAAGTGTGTGTAGTGTGTTCTTTCCTCATAGAATGCCTAGGTATTTATAGGCTAGGAAAGGATGGTTAGGATTTTTCTCTTTTGAATTCAAAACTAGGATCTAATCTAATTAAATTCAAAAACAAACCTTTTGAATTTAATTACATGGATAAATAACAAATAAAGAATCCTAATTCAAATTCAAACAATATCTTCAAAATATCCTTGGAAGATAATCTTGGATAATGGAAATGTGAACTTCTGCACAGCTGAAAATGCTCCGCACAGGCAGGTTGCGCATAGGAGGATAAATCCACATATTATTTTCAATTCTTATCCAGGATAATTAATCATCTTATCTCTATCTTCCAGAATCTATCCAAATCTTCCAAATCCTTTCAATTTAAACCTGAAATCATCAAAAGCTAGAGGAAGAGTTTATTAAATCAAAACTAAATGAAAAACTAACTAAATAAATAATAATTTAATAAAACAAAGCCCAAATCTATAAACTAAAGGCCCAAAATGTGTGTATAATTTATACACATCAATTTCGTCCCCGAAATTCCTTGTCTTATCCGTGGGTCCTACCACGATAAGCTTCTGGTACACTCTGCCAGGTGTCCAAACTCAACATGAGATATCGCTTATACCCTTAAGCGACATCTCCTCCACTTATAAATACCAAACCTCATAACTGAGACACTCACTCTCACCCATGGACTCTCCACTAAGATCAAGAACCACCTCAGACTCTGAGGACAACAGTTATATCGGTGGTACTGCTTTCTCGACAAGCTTCGATGAAGAACCACCCAAGAAGCGATCCAAGACAAACACCATCAGTCTGGAGGAAGATATGGTGGTTTCCTCAAGACAACGAAAGAAGCGTGCTGGCAAAGAAGCTGATGATCGGAAGGGCAAAGCAACGACTGAAAGCAGCACTCCGCTGCAGACACTATCGCAGCTGAACGTCTCACTGAGGAAGGTCATCTCGGTCGTGATGCTGATAGAACAGACGTGTGCGGAACTCTTCCCTCACATGAAAAACATCAAAAAACTTGTAAAAGACTTAGAGAAGCATGTAACTCCATAGAGTACCTCTTCTCTGTTGTAAAACTGTTATGAAATAAATAAAACAAGCTTTTGTTTTTAAAACAAAACTCCTTTTAAAGATATGAAAATCTCATGTTAAAAGAAAATCAACATCTCAAAGCAGAACAAAAATCAACAATAAGGATGTAAAATCAAACATAAAGAAATTAAAAATAAAATTCGTTTAACAAAACCAAAACATAAAGAAGTTAAAACAAAACATGTTTTCATGATCAGCTCTCATATCGGTCGTAAACATCCTCGATCCCGAGAAACGTGACATGCACAACTAACGGTAACGTCGGTTTCCCTCGTGAAAAAGACATTCGTTAACTCGCAAGGCGATGATCACGAGAACATCCTATGTCCCTCGAAAGAAACAATATCCACCTGTCCACAAGCAAAAAAAAAACGTCTTCCAAACATCGTATCCCTCCACGATGTCCAAACAGGTGTAACCTTGTCGCACATTCACTCTACTCGAGGTACGGTCCCATCAGCCTAGCCACAACGGTCACGGATGCATATGATAAAAGGTGTAGAAAATATAGAAAAAACCATAAAAGAAACGCCAAGATAGCCAGGGCGAAAAAAAATTGTGAGATGGAGAAGAGTTGAAAAACACTTGCGTTTGTAGCCCGAAAAATATATAAAGTGATGAAGTAATAAATGAGGCAACAACAAAATTTCAAAAAGCAACACCTAAGAATGGAAACGGTTTGGAGTTTTGTGAAAAGAATCTACTTTTTCTATCAGTACTTTTTCTTCCTCTTTTTCCATTTTTATCTCTTCTCTTTTTTTTTCTCTTTTTTTTACTGTTTCTTTTTCTTTTCTCCTTTTTTTTCCCTTTTCTTTTTTATCCCCCTTTTTTTTCTTCTTTTCTTTTCTATTTCCTTCTTCTTCTTTTCCATTTTCTTTATTGGGAACGGGTGGGGTCTATACTTTGAAAAACAGGTAAACATTTTTCTATAAAAGGCAAAACAACGGAAAGCAAAAACCATAAAGCATCCAAAAGACAACAAAACTCTCAGGCAAAGAAAACACAACGTTCAGAAAACAAAACACCACGCGTCGAGACAACATGCCTGCTCCATCGTCCGTCTTCTTTGTTGAGGTTGCCTCCCTAGGAAGAAGAAATCGATTGGCCTACAGCCTGATCAACGAGCGTCTAGAGGAACTACCGAACGAGCTCAGCAAGATGCCTCATCTGGTCTTCGTCGACGAACTCTACTCGTCGAGGTTCTTCGTCACTCCCATGGAAGAGACGTTCTTCCTAGAGGACCAGAGCACCCTGTGGACCTCCTTCTACGGCTCGGCCAATTCCGTCATGTTTTTCATTTCTGAAATACTTCAGGAATTCAACCTAGAGCCCACTTGCCATTTCCTGGACCAAGGCACCTACTACCAGCTCTCGATGACTGCCCAGAGCATGCCCAGAGTCACTCGGTTACCCGCAACTTGGCCAAAGGCCCGACTACTGGTGTGGAACTGCAGAGGAATCGGTAGGCATTCCCAGGAATTCTCGCGTACCCTGAGGGATCTGAAGAACCAGTACAAGCCAAACATGGTTCTTCTCACGGAGACCCAGTGGCAGCCTGAAGACGATCACGGTGTCATCCCACTCCGGTTCCCTCCAGCAAACCGGTTCGAGCTTCCTGGCCAGAACAACACGGGCGACATGTGGTTCTCGTGGAACGATAGCATCAGGGTCAACATTAACAATGACCCCAATAGCTTCAGGGTCAACGTTGTTCCAAGGAGATGAATATTGTTGTTTTTTTTATAATAATATCAATGTAATAATAATATTAGCAATATTAATAATATTTATGTTTCTGCATATTTATGGCATCATTTACCTCTTATTTGAATGTTCTGTGGCAAGCTGGCGTCCCTCGACTGGATCCATCATGTACTAACTAAAAAACATAAAATAATAAACAAATGGAGCGAACTATGCAAACAAGAACAACAAACACACAAGGACTACCCAACAAGACCTAATGCCCGCTCCGCTACCAAAAATGAAATGCCCCGACCCGTATTTACCGTACATAGTAAACACATGCCGGAACTATAACGACCTGACCAATCAAAGCCTAGCATACAGTGTATATAATAGAAACTCTGGCTTAACAGCCCAAATTATG
Organism: Turnera subulata; assembly: GCA_028386065.3. Lineage (NCBI taxonomy): Eukaryota > Viridiplantae > Streptophyta > Magnoliopsida > Malpighiales > Passifloraceae > Turnera > Turnera subulata. The sequence continues at coordinate 16,137 of JAKUCV010005466.1, read as the reverse complement.
AACATCAGAAATCTGGCCCTTCAGCCCAACATCAAAACATATCACCCGAACCCCGGGAACATCAACAATAACACAGCCAGCCCAATGGCCCAACAATAGCAATAAATAGCACAGCGGAAGACTTAATAACTCACAAAGACACTGTATGCGACACTGATGCAAACTGTGGATCCGAGTCCTATCCAAGGGATAACGCCGCAGCCTGTCTGGAATGCATCGTACCTGAACCATAAATAACTCAACCAACGGGATGAAAGCCCGCAGGTGAGGGGTGAGTCCGAAGTGCCCACCAACCATGGATAGACAATCAATATGCCACACTAAAAATTACTCAAAGTCGAAAACAGGCATAACAGCCAAAATACACCAGTCCAAAAGACTCGACCCAAAACTGGTCCAAGACCCAAAAAAAGACTTAAACAAAATTCCAATTTCCAATTTTATTTTTTCAGGCCTCGTCACGGATAAGCTAGGGGTCAGACCTTGTTATCAAGATATTTCGGGTGCCGGATCAAATCTAAGAGAGCCCAGGGATCGACATCCCAAAATAGTAACCCAGGGATAGACATCCCAAATATAATCATGGGATAGACATCCCAAGCTTAGACATGCTTATCACAAGTAACCCAGATCATGGCCACCACAAAACAGTCTTAAACCATCGAGTCATACCACTACTTACCACGTGACAATTATATTATCATCATTCAAAACCAAGTCTCAGGGATCAACATCCCTAACCAAAACACCGGGATAGACATCCCAATCCAAAATCAAGGATCGACATCCTTATCACAAATTATTATTTAATCTATTTTTCTTATACCAAAAAGACACAGGGATAAATGTCCTAAAACTCAATGCAAAGGAATAAACATCCCAAAATCAAATCACGGGGATAAATATTCCAAAATCAAATCATGGGGATAAACATCCCAAAATCAATCACAGCAATGCAACAATCAACAAACACAACAACCGAGTAATATAGGCACATATTGAAGGAAATCCATCCTCATCTTAGCCGATTACTCAACTCTGAAGACAATGACCGGTCCAAAGCCGGCTCCTCGGGAAACTGCCCGATATCATAACCTATACAACAAAACAACATGCTCACATAAATGCACATAATCGGTATGCTATGATGCCATACTGCGAAATAAATCCATCGCAGTTCATATCCTTTATTATCATCTTTTACCGAAAATATTATACCGTACGTATATCCAAATCTAATTTCGGTACCATACTTTAATTAAAACTCTCCTTTAAATATTTTTTATAGAATAATTATACTTCGTCTTCCAAAATAATAACAATATAAGTTTCCTAGAAATTATATCATATATATGTATTTTTTCCGAAATTATTTCTATAAAATATATTTCTTGCCAAAATATAATTACCAAATATTATTATCTTTAGAAAATCATATTTCCACAAAAATTAATCATACAAACTTATTTTCTGAAAATAAATACGAATTTATAAATATAAATATTTATATTTTCCAAAGGTAAAATACTTTTCCAAATAATTATATATCAAAGTAATTATATATTTTCAAAACTATTACTTTGTACACCATAATTACATATTTTCCAAAAGGCAATCAGCTACCAATATTTCAAGGGAAAATAATATTTATATAAAATTTCTAGAAATTATTTTCATGGTATATATATTTTTTCCAAATAATAATAGTTTTTTCAAAACATAACTTAATTATTTATCAATGTATATATATTTATATTTTCCTCAAAATACCAAAATTAAACTGACCATAATTTTCTCAAAGTGCATATATTTTTTTTCCAGAATTAAATACTAGAAAATAAATAAATATATATATACTGTTTTTTTTAAATAAAATCGGACTGGGCCATGAATAGTGAGCCATGCCCAGCCCAGGTCCAACCCAAACAGCCCAACCCAAACAGCAGCCCATTAAATGAAACCTAGGTTCGCGACCCGCCCGAAGGAAACGGGTCGTCGCAAACCCGTGCTCACCTTGGCGGGTTGCAGCAACAGCGGCGTGACAAACGCGAGGGAGGAGGAAGGCGAGCACAGTAGCGGCATCGGGCGGCTTGGAGCGGCGCGACGGCGGCGGAAAAGAGGCGCGGCGTCGTCGGCAGGAGGCGGTTGGCATGGGGAACACAGATCCGTCGGGTTCTGTCGACGGGTCAACGCCTTCCACAGGCGCGTCAGGCGGCGGAATCGAGCGGGGGAGGCGGGGTTGAGGTCGCGACGGCACGGCGAGCATGCTGGTGGCGGCGGTGCAGCGAACGGCGGGCTGGAACTCGTCGGCGTGCACAGTGACCCGAGGGTGGCTGCTGTTCACTCGGGTTTCTTCCTTTTTCTTTTTTTTTTCTTTTCTTTTTTTCTTTTTCTATTTTTCTTTCATTTTTTGTATTGTATTTATTTTTTTTGCTTCTTCTTTCTTTTTTTTTTCCTCTCTGTTTTTTCCGGTTCTCTCTTTTTTTTTTCTTTTTCTTCCTCTTTTTTTTTTCTTTTCTTTTCTTCTCTTTTTTTCCTTCTTTTTTCTCTTTTTTTTCTCTTTTTTTTCTTTCCTTCCTCTCCTCTTCCTTTCTTCCTCTTCCCTGCTCTTCTCCTGCTTTCATACACGAACTTAGCCGCCATCAATAATGCAGGCGGGTCCGATCCGGACCAGAAAATAACTGATACCCCCTTAGTTATTTTCCGCTGTAGTTTTTCTGAGGATTCCGGGACCCGAAAAATACCAACTTAGGTCCGAAAAATCCACGGAAAAATCTCGAGCGTAGGAAAAACCTCGGTTACGAAAAACGACGCTCGATTTACCTTGAATTAATTACCCAAGATTAATTCTTTCGGTAAATTACTGTAAAAAAACTTTTACAGTCCCGGTAAAAATACCAAATTTTTACCCGGGCTGTTACATCAGTACATACCATTGATTAGTGACAATTAATTAGGGTTTGTGCTTTTTTCATAGCCGCTAAAGTATGGATAATTGTAGGCATAATTGTTAATCCCTAGAGATAGTTTTGTTGACCTCGTCATCATCCAACTAAAACTCCAGAGTAGAGAGATATCGATTTTGAATGTTAGTTGTAATGAAAAAAATAGGCTTTTACAAACATATACAGGATAAAAAGTCAGATGGACGCGATACAATCTGTTCGTTTTCAGATTTCAAAATGTTCTCGACAAAAGGTTGAAATTTGGTGTTGTCAAGGATTGCTTCTCTTAAAATCTCAATCTTGATTTATAAAATGTACTAAGGGTTGTCTTGTTGGCTCTTTTCAGTTTATCTTCTCAATTTTACCTAATGTAAAATTTAATTTTGGTTTCTTGCTTAGTGCTACGTATTATAGATAATTTTTCTCCATCTTTGTCGATATATAAGAACAATTTGTCTAATGTTGATTTAGATCTGTATTAAATCGGTGCATGCAATACCTGATGTCTCCCCAAAATTTCCTATAAATTAATAAGCAGCGGTGACTGCTGCTTTTGCAAATTTAATAATTACGTGATATATGGCGCAGGACACGTCAAAATGGAAGCTGACGAGGAAGATCCACACATTTGGGGCCCCAACAGTGAGCTACTTCTCTGTTTTGTTAATTAATTACTTGTGCCTAAATGATCTGTTTACATTATTTACACTTGTTGTCTAATAATCCATTATTGTAAATGTGCTTATGTTATATCAGTTTCTTTTTATTGTTGCTAATATGCTATATATATTAATCATTCAAAAAGGAAGCGGCATAAATATTAGTTAAGGTACCTCTAGAGGTTATTTACATATAAAAATTTAAACTGTTGCGTGAGTCCAACTAATATGATGCTTTTGGTTACATGTCATGCAGGATTCAGAAAAGTTCCACCAGCGGATTATCTATTGAAGATCGAGTCATTTTCTTCACTTTTGGAGTCAGGAATGGAAAGATTCGACACACAGTACTTTGAATCTGTTGGCAAGAAATGGTTTGTTTGTGCGGCTATATATATATATATATATAATCTTTCCTTTCTACTAGTTCATGTTAAAGATGTTAATCGCCAGAAAGTTAAATCTCTTTTCTTTTTCTCCTTTTTTTTTCCCCCTTGTGTTTTATTAGGAAACTGTCAGTCCACCCAGGGAAGAAGGCTGATATTGGCGGTCATATATCACGCTCCTTGGCAATTAAACAGCCAACTGGCAACACATCTAGTTGGGGAGTTAATGTTAATGTGAAATTCTTTGTGCTTGACCAAATCCGTGGCCAATACCTGATGATCCCAGGTACAAAAATATCTCACCCACTAATCCCCTATATAGCGCCCACTTTTTGCTATGGTATCTCCAAACATGAGATCATATGCATATAAATTGATTGTAATTGAATGTTTTTGATCCAGGTGCCAATGGACAAGAGAGACGGTTTGATTGGATGAAGCCTGAATGGCGTTTGCCTTATGTAGTATCCCATGACACGTTTTATGATCCTTCAAAGGGATACCTTGTAAATGATTGTTGCGTATTTGGAGTTGAGGTGTTGGGGAACACTCGTCGTGACGAGACCCTTTCATGGGTAGTTAAGCAGCCTGGAAGTTTTTTGCGTACCTGGAAAGGGGGTGGTCTATTTTCTTGGAAGATTTACAACTTTTCCACAATTAATGAAGATCATCTGTGTTCTCCAGTTTTCAAAGTTGGAGGACATCAATGGTATCGCAAAAGAATCAGAATCTCATTCAATATATATTATATGCATGTTTCAGTCGTTTTTGATCAATTCATATAGCTGTGCTCATTGTTGTTTCTTATATTGTTGTACTCATGAGGTTATTTCTCTATCCTAAGGGTAAAGTGAACATTTTCGATGTGAACGGTCTTGTTGAGGAACATATGGCTATCTATTTAGATGTGGAAATTCCTGCCGGAAAAAAGGTTTATGCACATTACGTAATGAGGTTGAAGGATCAGACTGGCAACAACCATTTGGATGATCCAGGTTATCTAATTCTACACACTTTTTTTTTTTTTTTCTTTGACAATGCTATCCACTTTTAATGAATATCAACGAGCTCAGATTAATTTAAATCGAGCCACAATAGCAACCATAAAGGTTTGTGTCCATAACTCTTAAAGTGTTGTCTTTCTAAGACTCCAACTTTAGATGCATTGCTTAAGCTAGAACAGCTCAGCTGATGTAACCCATTGGGTTTCAATTTTACACACTTTAATATGTCTTGCTGCACAGTATAAAAAAAATATGTCTTGCTGCTACCAATTTCTGGTGGGCGACTTCACTTTTTTTTCTTTTAAAACTTTTTTGCAGATCAGGGATGGCTCGAGGCGGGTGATAGTCAATGGGGTTTTGACAATTTCATACGAGTTAGTGAGCTTAAGAATGCAACCAAAGGATATCTAGTGAATGACAGTATCGTCATTGAAGCAGAACTGAGTCAAATATCTTAATTGCCTCAAGTGTTGGGTGTCTATTTCTACTCTCATAGAGAATTGATCGTATTCTCATAGAGTATTGCCTCAATTTAATGATGTGAAAACAGTCATTGTCAGTTTTAAGAAACAAGATATTGTAATTTTGCAATGGTTTATTTGTTCTGAATTCCTTTTGCTATATAACCATTTGCCATCTCGTTGCTTCTTATACAATATTTCCTTATCTCTTCTACATAGTATGTTTGCTCTTGCATTAACCTTTAAAAATTGGTAATATTTACTTGTAAACAAAAATAATAATGAAAAATGTCACACTCCGAGTCTGGAAAGAAAAACGTTGGTGGGCTACTGGAATTGATATTGTGAAATATACCTACCGGACCCCATAATCCTAGGAATCAAAGCCCAAAAGACGAAGTCCAAGACCAATAGGTCTGAAGAGCTCGCCATATATCCCCCTGCTTTAAATAAATCCGAACGGACCCAATCTTCAATCTTCGCCTGATAAAGCAACAATCAATATACTTCACATCACATGAAAACCATCAATATACTATAAAATTAGGGATGAAATTCACTCTTTGATGATAATATATAAATCTGAAGGTAATGATACAATCTTGATGGTAATAATACAACTTTGATAATATTGATAATTGAGAATAATTAAGTTAATATGGAAGGAGCTTTAGGAGAAAGGTGTGTAGGAATGAGAATAGATGTGAAGTTTATGGTAGGATGTAAGTGTAGAAATGTGAAGAAATGAAGGGATATTTATTGTTCGAAATGGGAGGATAAAAACAAATAAGTATGATTAACTTAAAAGGATAAAACCAAAGGGATGTTAGGTAAATGAAGATAATATTAAGATTAGGATAAATGGAATTATGGAGGATAATTATCTAAAGAGATGAGTCCAAGTAGAAGTTAGGTATAGGGATAAAATATTTACTGAGGATAAATTCGGATATGGTAAAAATGATTTTTACTGGACGGTAACAATGACATTCACATAATTATTTGTAACACTTAGGATGAAAACTTTTCCGTTTTATCACGGATTTAATGAACAATCAAGAGTACAACCAATTAAGCTAGGAGAGAAAACATTGAAAAAAACGCGTGAGACAGATAAGTGAAAATCAACAAAATTGCTTACCCAAAAAATGAAAGAAAAAGAAAGAGAACTAGGATGAAAAAAAAAAAAGGGAGAGAAGAAGTGAAGAAAATATATAACAAATGAAATTTTTAGTGCAACCTAAAAGAATTGATGGAGATGAGGAAAAGTAGCATGTCTGTAATTGAGAAGAACTTGCATGTCAGAAATAATTGAAATAATTTTCAAAATTTGGTAGAAATAACTGTCATGGAAAACTTTTTAGTGCCATATCAGCTACATAGGACCCATAACCAAAAACCAAACCCGTAGGCTATAGCTAGATCTGACTTGGACCTGACATCTGTCGTGGCAAACCATTCTCTTTTTTTCTTCTCTCTTCTTCCCAACCACACCGCACACCACACCTCTACCATTATCTCTTCTCTCTCTCCTTCTTCTTCCTCTCTCTTGTGCCCATGCATCTCCCTTTTCACCCTCTTTCCCATGAGCACAATCCGCCACCACCGTACCCATACCCCAAACCGACAACCCCACACCTCTGCCGACCAAAGGAAGGGGAGAGGGTTTGACATCTTACCCATCACGGTGTTGGCCGGAGCACGAATCCGGCGCCTTCAACGAAGACAACCCTCGGCCCCATTGGAATTACCCGTCGATTGGGCTCGACAGGCCGGTCTTTGACGGAGCCCGAACCACCACAGGAAGCCAACACCCGCTGCCTCGCCATAGTCTCGCTGATCCCGGAGAAGATGACGCCGAAGCGAAGGGTGTGCATCATAATGCGGTAGCGGTACTCGAAGATCTGGAGCGGCAGGGTGGCATCCATGAAGAGGACGAGAGGGAGAGGGAATAGGGGGAGCTTGACGACGTTGTCCGGGCTCAGGCGGTTCGTGTTGTTGTGTTGGTGCTTGTCGGAGAAGGAAGAGACGGAGCACTTCAGCGAGTCAGCGTGGCGGCAGTGGCGGTAGAGTGGTGGCCGTAGAGGCAGGATTTGCACGAGATTGGTGTTGGGGTTTTGTAGAGGGAGGGTGGCGGTGGGGTTTAATGAGGGTTTGTGGGTGGAAATTAGTTGAGGAAGAGACCTTTAGGGAAATAACGGAGAGTTTTAGGATTTGAGTATTGAGTTAGCAGGTGTTCGTCATTTCTAATTGTGTTTCTATGCCTAGAACTAGAAGTGGTTTTAATGTCTTTGTGCACTTTTGTTATTGGCCGTGTAAAAAAGGAATAAGTGGAGTGTGTGATAATTATGATGGGAAAGTTGGGTTTTGGAATTGGAGGAGGAGGATCTGGGAGTTTTAAGGAAGGGGAGGAGATGGAGAGAGGTATGGAACTCCGTTCGGGCGATGCCATCGTGTTTGAATCAGCAACGAGACGAACTCCTATCGGGCGAGCTGGTGTTTGATTGACCTCGGACCACCTTCCTTCCTGCTCGCCGTCGACTCTTCTACCTCTCGCGCAGCCGCTACTTCTTAGAACGAAGCCGTCGAGGGTAAGCGGTTCCATCTCACTCGTCTTCCTTCCTTCCTTTTTCTTTTTAATCCTTGTTGGGCTGTGAATGGTATTTTAACAGCAGTTTATTAAGTTGGTTTGATGGTGGAAGTGTCGTCTTTATTTGTAGATGGTGGTTGCTGATTGTTGAATTAGCGGTGGTTTTGTGTTGAACGGATTTGTGGTGGTTGACCAAGTGGTAGTTGCTGGAAAATTGTGGATCGGCTGGATGTTGTTGGGTTGCTAGAAATTCTTGATTTTGGGCGTGAACAGTAACCTCCAGGAATTTTTTAGAACTTGTTGACTGGAGACTATAGTGACCCACATGTAGTGATCTTATGTGCCGGGAGAGTGAGAATGGGAGGGTTCTTGTTTCTTTTGCTTCTCATTCGTTCTTTTTATTATTACTCATATAATAATTTAAATTTAAAATAGAGAAAAAATAATTTTCAGCCTAAATGACTCTCATAGTATATCTTTATTAAAATTTATAAAAAATATTTAAAAATTAAATTCGGGCTTCTTTCTTTTATTAGAAAAGATATACCCACTATAAATGGAAATGTAAAGTAATTAAAATTTAAATTTCTATATCCAAGAAAATTAATAAATAGCAAAAAATATTAAATAATTTCAGGCTTGTAAGGTCTACAAAACACGTGTAGCCACTAAGTTGAGTTACCGGTAATTGAAGGAAAATTGGACAGCAATACGCGGTTTTACCTAAATTAAGGGACAACAATGATGATTTTCAAAGAATAGGGACAACAACAACAAAAATAAAAAAGTGGAGGGATATAAAAAGCCTTTTTACCCTCAATTAACAAGGCGTCCGTCCAAGCCATGGAAAGAAGAGAACTGTACATATATGTATACATAGATGTCAAGAGATAGCGTTTTCTAAACGCAAGACAAACCCTTAAAAACCAATATCATCAATTGGTCTCAATACGTCAGAGTAACATGGGAAGCGAAGCTCTCAATGGTGCCCTACCTTTGGGGACCAAAAGGAAGTATGGTGAGCTTACTAGCTACTATCTCTTCCCGCCTTACTCCTTCTATGTACCTAAGGGTTAAACTGCTAAAAGCAATAATAAGTTTGTTGATGGGATTTTACTGCTTACATGTTTATAATTAACACAGGTCGGGCATGATACTGATTTCTTAGCTGCTGGCTTTAACTTTTCTGTTAATTTACCTCGTCATCATCCAACTAATTAAAACCCTAGTACAGAAACTGATTTGAATGTTAATTTGTGTGCAAAAAAAGGCTTAGAATAAAAAGTTGGATGGTTGGGGAACTGAGCAATCACTGATCCCATAAAATCTATTTGTTTTTAGATTCCAATGTGTATGTTCTCTACTAAAGGGTTGAAATTAGGCGGGGTCAAGGATTAGTTCTAAAAAATCACAATTTTGATTTGTAAATATACTAAGGGTAATTGTCTCGTTGGTTTTTATTCGTTTGTCTTCTTAATTTCACATAATATAAAAGTTTGGTATGTTACTTCTGCTAAATATAACAATTATGTGGCAGATGGCGCAGGACACGTCAAAAAGGAAACTGAGGAGGAAGATCTGCACATTTGGGGCACCAACAGTGAGCTACTTCTCTGTTTAGTTAATTAATTACTTGTGCCTAACTGATTCATTCCATCCAGCCTCTCTATCACACGAATACTACTTTTAGTTACATTATTATTTGTGGCGAAGGACAATAATCTATTTACATTATTTAAAAGGGTTGTCTAGTATAGTCTGTTAGTTTGTATTCATGTGCATATGTTATATCAGTTTCTTTATGGGTGTGAAGCATATGCTATATCAATCTTTCAGAGAAAAGAGAAGCATATGTTATATCAGTCAAGGTACCTCTAGAGGTTATTTACAGTAAAAAGTTTAAACAGAGGCTTCAAGGATGGTTATGTATTCTCATGGGCAGATCCAAGGGGAGCTAGGGGGCAGGCCCCTTAGGATCCGACAATACATGTTTATAGTAGTATTATTTCAACCAAAACTTGTTGGTTTAGTGATTAGGATGGCATGTTCTATCTTCAAGAGCAAAGATTCGATTCTTAGTCTTTGCATTTTGATTTTATTTTTACATATCTTTTGGCTTGAAACTTGTACTTGACAGCTACCTGTGAAGATTACTGTTTGTTCATCAAATGATGCTACCATATCAGGAAATTCGATCCAAAAGTTTAGGATTGGGATAGGAATAGTCTTTATAATTTTAAAATGACCTGCACAGACGCAAATAAAGCTGCACGCACAAGAGCATACTAGTTAGTATAAAAAAAAAAGCATACTAGTTCCGGACTTTGATCCAAAGGATCATGCCCAACTAATATAACCTGAATATGGTTACGTGCCCTGTAGGATTCAGAAAAGTTCCACCAACGGATTATGTATTGAAGATCGAGTCGTTCTCTTTGCTTTTGGAGTCAGGGATGGAAAGATTCGACACCCAGTACTTCGAATCTGGGGGCAACAAATGGTTTGTTTGTGTCGCTATACATATATATATAAACTTTTCTTTCTAAGTGGTACATGTTAAAGATGCAACTCTCCTTTTTTTAGTTAAAGCTCTTTTCTTTTCTTCTCTCTTTTTTTTCCCTTGTGTTTTGCTAGGAAACTCTCACTCCACCCAGGGAAGAAGGCTGATGTTGGAGGTCATATCTCTCTCTCCTTGGCAATTGAACAGCCAAGTGCCAGCACACCTAGTTGGGAAGTTAATGTTAATGTGAAATTCTTTGTGCTTGACCAAATCCGTGGCCAATACTTGATGATACCAGGTACAGAAAAACCCACTCACTTATCCCTCAGCGCCAACGTTTTTGCTATGGTATCTATAAACATGAGACTGTATACAATTGGAGTAACTGCGTGCTTGTGACCCAGATGCCTACGGACAAGAGAGACGGTTTGATTGGCTGAAGCTTGAATGGTGTTTCCCTAATCTAATGTCCCATGATACCTTTAATGATCCTTCAAAGGGATACCTAGTCAATGATTGTTGCGTATTTGGAGTGGAGTTGTTAGGGAACACTCGTCAAGTAGAGACCTTCTCACGGGTTAAGCAGTCTGGAAATTTGATTCGTAATTGGAGTGGAGGTGGTCTGTTCTCTTGGAAGATTGACAACTTTTCCACTATTAATACTTATTCTCTGGATTCTCCTGTTTTCACCGTTGGAGGAAAACAATGGTAGTACCGTAAAAGAATTCTGAACATATATATATATATATATATACACACTTTTTAGTTCTTTCGATCAATCCATATATATAGCTGCTCATTGTTGTTTCTTATATTGTTATGCTCAGGAAATTGAGGTTTTTCCCCAAGGGAGAGGGCCGTTCAGATGGGAAGCATCTCTCAATCACATTTCTTTTGGTAAATGGTACTCCGGTGGGTGACATTTCTGCACATTACTGGCTGAGGCTGAAGGATCAGATTAGTGACAACCATATTGCTTACCAAGGTTAATTAATCAATTCATACACGCTTAATTCAATATGTTTTACTGCTACTGCTCTCCCACGGACGACTTCACCATTTCATTTGACTTTTTGCAGTTGACGCGGTGTTCGGAAAGTCGAAGAAATATGGTTCCGCTCATCCCAACTACATGCTCTTTGATGATCTTAAGGCGGCTGGCAGCGGATATATAGTGAATGACAGTATCGTCATTGAAGCAGAATTGAGTCAAATATCTACTGCCTGATTTCTCTTCAAATAAGCCTCGAGCATTGGCGATAAACGCCCAACTGAAATTTGGTATAGGAAAGCTGCAGTAATCGTGGGTTTTATTAAGAACGCGGATTTTTTTTTTGCAGTATATGTTCTGAATTGCATTGCTCTATACCCATTTGTCCTCCCATTGCTTCATACATGTTATATTCTTGTCTCTTTAACATTTTAGGGTGTATTTTGATCGCAAAAATTAACTACCAAGCAGAATTGTTACCAATACATATGATATAATATGCTTATGCGTATATCGTTGGAGGAGGCATGCGAGACAAGCTCAACAAGTCTATATTTCATGGCCTACTTTTGAGACTTCTTGTAGCTAACCATTCTTGTTGCGCCTTTATTGATTAAATTAAAACTTACAAAAAGCTGGGCAAATTAAATTCCCAGAATACTTCTCAAAAATATTTTTTCCTAGTGTGGATTTCAAATGGACTAGCATTATATACACTATTGTATTATTTCGTGTAAGATTTGCTAGACTTTTAAGTTTTAAATAGAAAAAGAAGCTAGAGGAAAAGCATGTGCTTTGATATTATTTTAAGAAGTAAAATTTTAATTTCGACAGTGACTTTTTTAATTTTAATTTTTGAGAAATTAACAACGAAGTTCAAGTTTCCAAACATCCTTAAAATATTACCAAGCATTCTTAACACATTTTTTTAACCCGCTTTGCCAGGAATAAAACATTAAGCAATGAGTAACAATAGAGATCAAACTTGCTAACAAAATACCGTTCAGAAAACAAAAAAAAAAAAACTTGCTAAAAAAATCATTCCACTTGATCCAGATTTCCATTTCGAGTCCCAATTGTAGTCCCAATGAACAAAGAAAACTTGCTAAGGAAGCCCATCCAAATATGCCCGCTCTTGTTTTTTTTTTCCTTTTTTGTAGATATATATAATGTGTGCCTCCCTCCCTTATAATTTGTCCAACAGTTAACAATGCAGCCCAAAACGAGTTCCAGAAACAAAATTAAGAACAATAATGCGGCCCAGAGGCTCATCATCATATGTATAATACCTTGTCCGGTCCAGGTAAGTACGTTTGCAAATTGCAATACTGTGCAAACCCTATTGAGTCTTTCATCAATAGTTTTTCAATTCCTCTCAATACGATGAGTAACATGGGAAGCAAGCCTCTCAATGAACCTTTGGGCACCAAAAGGAAGTATGGTAATTAAGCTGCTTTCTTCTTTTGCCTTACTCCTTCCTTCTTCTGAAGGTGTTAGTTACTATGAAATAAAAAAAAAAAAAACAGAAAGCGTTGTCAGTACTTTTTGCTGTTTGGATCTATTTCTAACATGAATTAATACACTCTGGTGTGGGTAAAGATACTGATGTCTTTGCTGTTTTCCTACGTAAAGCATACATACAAAGAACACTACTCCGATGGCTGCAAGGCTTCAATATTTATTAGTGACCGATAAAGAAAAGGGGTTTGGTACTTTTACTCATAACCCCAAAAATATGCAATAATCTCTCATTGATAAGCCTGGGAAGAATTGTTAAGTCTAGATGCACTACTTGCTGTGTTTGCTTGGTGATCGTCAACTTGAATCCTAGAGCAGAGATATTTTATATTTGTTTGAACGATTAATTTAGATAGAAAAATAGGTACTCTCCACTAATAATTGTAGAAGTGGATGCAGTGGAAGTGGTACACACTGGATTATGGATGACATTTTGTGGGAAGAGGGGCTGCAGGAACTAGTAGCACGCATCAAGCCCTTGCTAGGTTCTCAGGGACATTGGTCCATCGCTTTTGTACATAAAGATGCCAACAAAGCAGCTTATTTTTTTTTTGGCTTCGCTGGCAACTGAGCTTTGAAAGGTCTAACCTTTATCCCCTCTCCTCCAGTTGATATGATTGACTCGTTAATGGAGGACAAGGGTTTTTTGGGCTAAGTCCCCACCCTTTTGTAACTATTTTGTGGTATTGATAATACAATACTGATTCCGGTGTTGCACCAAAGAAGAAAAAAAGTTTTTATGGTGAAAGAGTTGGATAGGTTTTTATGGTGAAAGAATTGGGGCACTGATAGATGGTGGATTATTTCAAGCATTGCCTCTCTTGTTAAGTTATACACTACTATAGTATAAAATCTCAACCTTGGTTTTTAAACTACCCTTATATAGGATTCTCTTCCTAGATTTCTGATCAATTTTACATTTTGTTTTACGCATTTTATAATTTGTTCTCTAATTAAAAATTGTTGCTGTGCTATTAGATTAAAAATTGATTCTCTTTTTCTCACAGCAACACAAATATTTGATTATTACTTCGTGTTTTACATGAATTTCATTACGTGACACATCGCAGAACACATCAAAAAGGAAATTGACACAGAAGACCAGCACATTCGTGGCACCGACAGTAAGCTACTTAACCAGTCCTTCATTTGTTTTATATGACTCCATTGTTTAATTCCCTCATGCCTATATCATACGTAAAACTGACATACAACTGCCTGCAATAATTAATCAATTTAGAGTTCAGGGGCCTAATTGATTTGTTTCGTAGATTAGACACGGATGCCTAACATTCCATTATTGTAGTCGTGCATACACTATATTAATTAAGGTAGCTCTAGAGATTATTTAACGGCCTATCTAAAACATAAACTACAACTTGAATAGTTTCACCATGAAGTCTGTTGGCTTTTGTTTCTCAAAGAAAAGAACTTCAGCTCAAGAACATCGATGTTGAATCAATAACATCGATGTTTTTAGGCTACTGGTCTTCAACTACCCTGCACTTAGAACATCGATGTTGAACTAAGAACATCGATGTTTAATTGCTACTGGAACTTCAAATGATTCTGCCGAGCTGCTAAAACATCGATGTTGGAGTTACAACATCGATGTTGTGATAATTCGCAACTTTAAACAATTTGGCAGAACAAAAATAACATCGATGTTGGAGTTACAACATCGATGTTTTCTGGGAAAAAACTAGAAAATTTCCAGAAAACTGAAGAACACTCAAGTTGGTTTTTTGGGTTACTGTTTCATTGGTTTTCTCTCAATTCTTTTAATCACTTGACTTGAACACTAAATGAACAAGCTAAGGAACAGTTTGTGAAGTGAAACACAAACGATTTTCTTTTATTTCACTTGATTGAAACCAGATTACAACTCCAAATATATAGGCCATATTCAGCTTGCTGCAGCAACTTGCAGCCCATACCTTCAGCTTGCAGCCCCATACTTTCAACTTGCAGCCCCATACCTTCACCCTATGCTGCTTAGTGCAGCATGGAGACCTATAATCCACTAAGTTGATCTTCTTGGTTTGCTAAACATGAGGCCTACCAAGAATGATCAGACAACAAAAGGTACATTACAATAAAAAACACACACAACTAACACACTTTTCCTGACACACTCCACACAGCTTGATTATTCTCCACTAACTCACACTAATGACTTGATCACTTTAATTGCAGCTTGATCACATAATCTAACACTCCCCCTTGACCAAGCTGCTCTTCATTTTCAACATGTTCTTCAACAAATCAAACCTGTTCTTGGGCAAAGGCTTTGTGAACAGGTCTGCCAATTGCATTTCGGAGGAGCAGAATAAAACTTGAACTTCTCCTTCACTTTCAGCTTCACGAATCACATTGAATCTAATCTTGAAATGCTTAGTTCTGCCATGATCAATTGGATTCTTAATCATTGCAATAGTGGACTGATTGTCACAGAATAGCTCCATAGGTTCTTCCTGCTCCTTCTTCAAATCAAACATGATCTTTCTGAACCAAACAACTTGATTTACAGTTGAAGCAGCAGCAAGGTACTCTGCTTCAGCTGTGGATTGAGCAACAATAGTTTGTTTCTTGGAACACCACGAAAATGCATTTGAACCAAACAAGAAAACATAACCTGTTGTGCTTTTCATGTCATCCATACTTCCAGCCCAATCACTGTCACAATATGCCTTCAATTTTGCATCTTCAAATGAGCTGTAATGAAGACCAAGATCAGTAGTACCTTTAACATATCTGAGCACTCTCTTCATCACAGCAGCATGACTCTTCTTAGGTGCATTTAGAAACCTTGAAAGCAAGTTAGTTGCAATTAATAGATCAGGACGAGTTGCTGTGAGGTACAACAAACTTCCTACACAGCTCTTGTACACCTCAATTTCAGCATCTTCTTCATCTACATTCTTTGCAAGCTTGGTGTTCTGAATTAATGGGGTTGGTGCTGGATTGCATGAGTCCATCTTGAATTTCTTCAGGATAGTTTCTGCATACCTCTTCTGAGTGATCATAATTCCTGCTTCACTTTGCATCACCTCCATTCCAAGAAAATAATGCATCAAACCCAA
>JAKUCV010005465.1:23439-97601 GCA_028386065.3 Turnera subulata | reverse complement strand
TCTCAATAATCTCAAAGGAATTGGCTCTTAAACTTGAATGATTGTTTTGCAATGAATGATGAATGAATAGAGAGTTGATTAGTTGTGAAACACAGCTGAAAATGCTCAATATGTAGCTCTGAAAAGTCATGGAGCCGTTTGAAATCCACCCAAGAAAACACCTTTAAACAAAGCTTGGTGGGTGCTGAAAAGTTGTCTGTTATAACGGCAGAACATTGATGTTTTGCCTATAAACATCGATGTTTTAGCCAACAATTTTAAATTATTGTTCCAACGGCTAGTAGAACATCGATGTTTGTCTGAGCAACATCGATGTTTTCGGATACAACATCGATGTTCTCAGATACAACATCGATGTTTTTTAGCTTCGCAAAAATATGATGAAAAGGGGTCTATGCAAGAACATCGATGTTGGAAAATGAGACATCGATGTTTTTTGGCTTCGGCAAAATTCATCTTGAAAGCAATTGTCACAACATCGATGTTTAATTGGCCAACATCGATGTTTTTTGGCTTCGGCAAAATTATATTTCAAAGACAATTTTCATGAACATCGATGTTGGATTGTAAACATCGATGTTTTGACCAACGGTCACAAGAACATCGATGTTTTGTTACCCAACATCGATGTTTTAGAGCTACTGCCAATATTTTGAAAACTTGAAAAACAGAACATCGATGTTTGTTGACAGAACATCGATGTTTTAGACTCAAAACACAACTTTATGTTTGAAAGCATGCTTATGAATTGTATGATTGAAATGTGTTTTGTTTGAGCCAATGCCTAAGAGAAGTTGAGTGTTTTACCTTGTACAAATGGGTCCTAACTTCTCTTGCTTTTCTTTGCACTTCAACTCTTGATCATATCTTCACTTGAATTCTTGATCACTTTGGTTAAGTACTTGTTTGCTTGATTTCTTTTTGCTTCATCTTTGTTATGATCTTGGTTTGTCATTTATCAAAACCTGTAATAAATGAACCATGAAGACATAGGTTCTAACATTATTATGGTGTCTCTGTCATTCTGTGATAAGTAATTCTCCCACCATCCTTTCAATTGTCCTGAGAATCCACTAACTAAAGTTAAAGCAGTTTCTTTTTCCGTATTGTTATTACTTTTGTAAGATGTTGCTGCCATACACATATCCGTCAAAATAGACATGATTGCGTATTCTGATGCTCCATCTATATTCCACTCATAGATGCTTTTCCCATCATATTGTCCTTGAAAGCGATACTCTCTTTCTTCGAAAGCTATGTCGGGTAATGATGGTTTGGTATAATAGTGAGGAACCTTTGGTTTGTTGAATTTTTCTTGCCTTTCATGTTGGATTTTGCCTTTACCTTTTATTTTGTTAATGGTCATCTTTTCATCAAATTGCCTCATTAAGTCATCGATATCTGGTTCTGAGTAATCTCCTTCTGTTAATACGGATATTTGCTTTTTTGGTGTCTTTATGTCTAGAGCTTTAAGTTTCTGAGAGATGATGTCGATTAATTCTTCATTTTCTTGTGACTGACTATGTAATTTTATCTTGGGTTGTTCGGGAGGGGTAATTATGGGTTTTTCTAGTGACCGATATAATGATTGGGAAGTTCCTTCTATCTTAGAGTCTTTTACTTCTGTTTGCTGATTGGTCTCTATAATTTCTAATTGTTTAGATATAGTATGGAGCATTTGATTAGTGTAATTATTTTGATTTCTTAATGCAGTGAAATTTTGATCTTCTGTTGGTTTCTTGAATGGGCTTGCTATGACTTCTGAATTTTTCTATTGAATTTTTATTTCTTCTAAAGGGGGGTGAGTTGATACTATCGTTTCCCCTGAGTTTGTCGTATGCAAAGATTGCGCTAACCTAAAGGTTTCATGAATTTGATATTTTGTCTCCCATTTGCTTTTGTTAACTTGCCACCAAGGGAAAACCCCAATATTGTCTTCTATGTTAATTAAATCTTCGTAATATTGTTTTTTAATCTTCTGGCGATCGTGAGAGGTAAATTGTGATGCAAAGTCTCGTCTTTCATGTTCATAAAAGGGATCTAAAAATTTTTCTCTTAATGATGGAATATCTAGTTCGAATTTTGACGAAAGAACATTTAACTGGTCATCATAAGGGGTATTTCCTGGGGGATGCATATCACTAACTCTTATACTATATTTTTCTTGTGTGCGATGCCGATAAGGTCAATAGCCACTTTCAAGTATCGATCCTTGCTCAAGTTCTGCCTCGGTAATCATTTTTATAGTAACTTTTTCAACGATTCTATCATAGATATGAAAAATTGCTCCTTTTTATAATGTTCCTCACAATTGCAAATTTCTTCATCTAATTCATCTCCGATTTCATGTGCATCTTCATGCTGAGTATGATTCTGATCGATACTTGAAAGTGGCTATTTACCTTATCGGCATCCCACACAAGAAAAATATAGTATAAGAGATATAGTAGAGTTCACAAAAGTAGTCCCGGGAATTTTGGAAGTAGCAACCTACTATACACTTCCGTTATCCCCTGCAAAAATTTACCGAGCAGGAAGAAGTGTCACCATAACCAAGAAATTAATGCAACCCATACCAAGCAACGAAGTAATACATAGAATAGTACCAACAGCAAATGTTAAATATTGGGCTCGATATTATAAAACAACAGAAGAAGTAGTAAGAATAGCTATAAGAGAAAGACCACGTGATAGATAGAGTCAGGATGAATTGTATGAATTGTATGTAATAACTAACAGCGTACCTCTTAACTTAGCATTATAGGGAAATTTAGACTCTTGGTCTTCCCAGTTAGACCTGGGCCTGAGATTTTATTCTGGACCCGTTGTAAGTAAAAATCTATATGTTATCAATCATATAGTGGGGTTGGATATAAAGAAATCATACAAATTATAAATAATACATAAGTTAACAAAAAAAACTACCACATTTATGTCACTACACCCAAATTAAATTATAAAAAGAAATGCTAATGTTAACAAAAAAAACTACCACATTTATGTTTGTATACCCAAATTAAATTAAATTATAAAGAGAAATGCTAATGAGTATTTTATATTATTATCTTAAGGTCCAATGCAATTAGATCGCTTTAGCTAAATTATCTAAACTTTAGGCTTAAGCATAATTTGAATTAATTTTTTTATCAGCCCGGTTTAATTTTTAAAAATATTATATAAATTAATCCTAACTATTTTTATCACTCACTGATTAATACTTTTGAAATATGTCCTCTATGTATAACAACAATTAATTATAATTGTTAAATTAAGTTTGATGTTTTCAGTTACCACCTTTAAACCTATATGATTATTTTTATAGCTCTTTCTTCTTTATCTTGATTTTTATGAGAATTGTTGAGTCAAGCTTATATTACGTGTTATAGCTGTAAAGAAGAAAAATAAAAGAAAGGAAGTCTAGTATCAAAAAGAAAAAAAAAAAAGAAAGGAAGTCAATATATATCATAGGCATGCCTGTTGCGTTGTCACTTAGTGTACAGGGTAGGGTCCTGGCCCAAACACCGAGAAGAATTTGGGGCTTTGCGGTGGTGATGCTGGTGGTGGCCTAATGAACTGGATCATGGATGTCTGAAAAGTAGCTTTTCCATGGACAGCATGGATACGGTGGGCCCCACTCCACGCGACCTTGATGACGGATATGAGACCACATGCAATGGGGAGAAAAAAGAAAAAAACACAAAAAAAAGAAAGAAAAGAAAAACCGGAAAGACAAGAGGGGGAAGCAGTTGGAATGGAAACAGTAAGACAAAATAAATAAACAAATTAAAAGAAACTTCAAAAAGTTTTTTTTTCCCCCCAAAAAGAAGAATCTTATAAAGTTGACAAGTTCATTCATTCATTGGTAAGAGAAGCTTATGATGTACCCAAAAAAGAAGAAGCTTGTGAATTTACTCCAACTCTGGAGTGACAACTTTGATGTAGTTCCCGTGCACGTAAGACTTAGCTTGAATAAACTAACTTTCAAATAAAAAACATATAGCTTGAATTGAATAAAGGAAATGAAATAAATGAAACACAAACATTCCTTGAGATTCCCCAAAATTACATGGACAATCGGGCAGAAATATCAACATGTTTAGGTTTCTGCATTCAGTCATATTTCATTTTAGGCTGGACTGCTTTGAACCAAAGCGAAAATCTTAATATGAAATTAGCCCAAATTCGGAAACTCCATGTTGTATTTATGGGTTTTCGAGTTGTTTAATTAGCCTCAATATCAATTTGGGATTGGAGTTATAACAGCCCGGGTAAAAATTTAGATTTTTACCGGGATTGTAAAAGTCTTTTTACAGCGATTTACCGAAAGAATTAATCTTGGGTAATTAATTCAAGGTAAATCGAGCGTCGTTTTTCGTAACCGAGGGTTTTCCCGCGCTCGTGATTTTTCCGTGGATTTTACGGACCTAAGTTGGTATTTTTCGGGTCTCGGAATCCTCAGAAAAATCACACCGGAAAAATAACTAAGGAGGTATCAGTTATTTTTTTGTCTGGATCGGACTCGCCCCATAATGCAGACAAGCTGCATTATTGAGGCAAGTCACCATTTTCCTGTGTCATCAGCCGCCCACAGTGTTCTTTTTTCTTTAAAAGAAAGCAGGAAGAAGGGGGAGAAGAGGGAAAGAAGAAAGGAAGAAAAAAAAAGAGAAAGAGAGGGAGAAAAAAAAGAAAAAAAAAAAGAGAAGAGGAAAAAAATCAGGAAAAGAAGAAAAATAAGGGGAAAAAGAAAAAGAGAAATGGAAATCGGAAAGGAAAAAGAAAAGAAGAAAAAAAATTAGGAGGAGGAGGAGTTGCCGCCCGAAGTCCGCCGCGTCCCGCAGCTGCCGCCCGCCTGCACGTCGCTGCCGGCCACCTTGCTGCAGATCGACGTCGCACCGCCCTTCCTCGCTGCAAACCGTCGCCACCACCTCGCGCCGCACTCGCCTTCCTTCGTGAGTCGCTGCCTTTCTCCCCGACGCCAGCAGCACGCCGCCAGCCCTGTTCGCGCCGCCGTCTGCAGGACACCACCGCCACGCCACCGTCCAGACGAGGCACGCTGAAGCGAGCCACCTGCTGCACCGCCTCCTGCAGGGTTGCCGCCGCGCTCCTCTCGCCGTTCGTCCTGCTGCTCGCCTCGATCCGCGCCCACCGCCGCTGCAAGGTGAGCTGTGTGGATGAAGATGACGAGCGGGTTGACCCGTTTGTGATGGGTTCGACCCGGATTCGTCTGGGCTGACCGGTTGGGTTAGGGTTGACCTTGGGCTTGGGCTTTTGGTTAGCTGGGCTTGAACACGGGCCTGCGTCTGGGCCTCAACTTGAGGTCTGGGCCTAGCATTGGGCAAGGCCTGGCTGGCACTATTCACGGGCCCAGTCCAATTAAAAAACGAAAATTCTAAATATATATAACAATGGAATTAATTGGAAAATTAGTTTATAACTTTTCAAAACTAGTAATACTTGATAAATAGTTTTGGTATATGTAGATTTTTTTTTAAAAAAAGAAAAGATATTCTGGAAAATAAAAATAAATATAATTTTGGGAATAATATGGAAAAAATAAATAAATAAATAAATGGTATATTCTGGAAAATATATGCCTATAATACATAATTATATAATTACTCTGACATACTATTATTTTGGAAATCAAGGTAGTTATAATATGATTAGTATTCTAGCAAAAGATATGTACATTATGGAGATATTTTGAAATATATAGATATGTTATTATTTTTTGGGAAAAAAATATTATATGGTAAATACCTATGATATATGTTATGATAATTACTTTTGGGAAGATATATATATATATATATATATATATATACGTTAGAATTTGTTCAGAGGAATTATTTTATGGTAAGTATACTTTTGGAAATAAATATGGTATTGTATATTCTGGGGAATATTACACTAAGTGTATATATAATAATACTTTTTTAAAAAAATAATAATAATAATAAATAATAAAATTTGGTAATTATGTTCTGGCAAGTATAATAATTTTATGGAGATGATGACGTATAATCAAGGGGGGTAAATTTATAATTTATGGCATCATAGTATACCGATTTTGTGCATTTATGTGAGCATGTTGTTTTGTTGTATAGGTTCTGATATCAGGCAGTTCCCCGTGGAACCGGCTTTGGACCGATTGATGTTTCCAGAGTTGAGTAATCGGCTAAGGTGAGGTTAAGTAAATATTTATATACTTCCCGTGATATCAAGTTGTTGTTTGTTTGTTATATGCGATATTTGCTGGTATGAAACTTTGTGGCTGTGTATGGTTTGTTGTGTGATGAATTAAGTTGATAATTGTTGCCGTTGATGTTGTTGAAATTATTGTTGCTGTTGATATTATTGATGAAGTTGGAATTGTGGATATAAGTAAGACTATTACTGTTGTTGACTGTGAGAAATGTGTAAGTTGAGTACCGAGGGTACTAGTATGGGAACAGTTTGGAATAAGTTTGTATTATCCAGACGAGCGGAGAGGCTGCGAGCCTGCTCGGGATAATGAGGTGATGATTGGTTAACAGTATTATGGTATCAAGACTAAAATAGTAAAATTAATAAAATGGAAACACTTAGACATCTAGTAAGTCACAGTTAAATGTTGGAACAGCCAGATGGTAGTCTTATTTTTTTATGGTGCTGGGGGAGAGTGTGTTTGGGGTCTGCTCCCTGTCTGTACCAGTTTTTATTTTAGGCGCTGGGGGAGAGTGTGCTTGGGGTCTGCTCCCTATCTGTGCCAGTTATACGTGGAGGTACCAGGGCGGGGTCCACGGGCTAGCTAGCTTGACTACCAAGCGACGGCCATCATTTAACTTGTGATAGGGGCCCTGATAATAAAATTGGAATAGCATATCTAGAATCACAAGTGTGTCATTTAAGGTTCGTGAGAACCTTAGTTGATTGTTGGTGATGTGACTTGGGAATTTATGGTTGTTTGTATATGTATATTTGCTTATGGGTTTTACCTGGTGGGCACTTCGGACTCACCCCTCACCTGCGGGCTTTTATCCCGGAGGTTGAGTTATTTGCAGTTCAGGTATGTTGCATTCCAGACAGGCTGCGGCGTTAACCCTTGGACAGGACTCGGATCCATAGTTTGCATCAGTGTCGCATACAGTGTCTTTGTGAGTTATTAAGTCTTCCGCTGTGCTGTTTATTGTAATTGTTGGGCCATTGGGCCGGTTGAGTTATTATTGATGATCCCGGGTTCGGGTGATATGCTTTGATGTTGGGCCGTAGGGCCATATTGTTGTTTATATTTTGGGCTATTGAGCCAGAGTTTATGTTTTATACACTGTATGCTGGGTTTGTTTGGTTGGGTCGTTACAGTTTCAGCACGTGTTTACTGTGTATGGTAAATACGGGTTGGGGCGTTTCAGGAGTAATTGGTAGTTTGAATTTTTATGTAGGCAAAAAATTTTTACAGGAGACTTATCTATTATAGCTAGGTGCAAGTTCCGAGCCAGATCCAAATTAGTTAGGATAAAACTCTTACGGAGAGACAAAAGAAAAGGCATATATTACACGGATTTTTGGAGCAACTGGAAATAATCACATTTCTTCTGAATTGCTTTGAAATTGTTTAGTTATTTCAAATAGTAATAGGATAATGCTTTTCAATGTTTCACTAAAACAAATGGTGTCCAATTCCAAAAACATTCCAATATATGTTCATTCTATACCTTTGTTACCTCCTACCTCATCAACCTTGCAAATCCGTGTGGAGTCACTAGAGTCTAGACCACACAACAGGAATGTAACAGCCCGGGTAAAATTTTTGATTTTTACCGGGACTGTAGAAATTGTCTTACCGTGATTTACTATTGAATTAATCTTGGGTAATTAATTCAGGGTAAATCGAGAGTCGTTTTTCAAAACCGAGGGTTTTCCCGCATTCGTGATTTTCCCGCGGATTTTTCGAACCTAAGTTGGTATTTTTTGGATTTCGGAATTTCTCGAAAAATCACATTGGAAAATAACTAAGGAGGTGTCGGTTATTTTCTGGTCCGGATCGGACTCGCCCGTAATATGGACGATTTGCATTATTGCTCACATGCTTAATAGTAAAAAAAAAAAGATTAAAAGGAGAAGGCTGCCGGTGGAGAAGAAGAAGGAAGAAAGAAAAAAAAAGAAGAGAAAAAAAAAAGAGAAGAGAGGGAGAGGAAAAAAAAGAGAGAAAAAGAAAAAAAAAGAAAAAAAGAAAGAAAAGAAAGCAGAACCGGAAACAAAAGAAAAGAGAAGAGGGGAGAGGAGCCACCACTGCACCACCACCGTGACCCGCCCCATCACGGTACGGCGCCACCGTCTTCCTCCTCTTTCCGCGCCGCGACGACCAGCCGAGGCAAAGGATAGCCGCCGCCTCCTCCTTCCTTTCTCTCGCTTCGATGCCGCCTGGAGTCGTCGTCACCAGCGACCCATGCAGCCTGTTCTCCTCTCCACGCACAACGACCCGCAACCGAAGACGACCGGGTCGCGCACCAGCAGCCGCGGCGTCTATTCCCCCTCACGCCGCCGTTCTGCTCATCGCCGCCCTGCCGGTCTTCCGCGAGCAACGCCGCAGCCGTCGCCTCCCTTCCACGTCGCGCCGCCGCCGTTGACCCACTCAAGGTGAGCAACCCGTGAGTAGTGGGTTTGACCCGTTTGCGAAATGGGATGACCCGGATGTGGTCGCGGGTCGACCCGAGTGAGTTATGGGTGGGGCTTGTTTAACTGTGGGCTCGGGCTGCTGTGTGGCTGGGCTTGACCGCGCGGGCCTGTCTGCTGCTTGACCTGGGCTTGGCCATGGGCTGTATAGTTCGGCCCAGCGTTAATTAAAAAAAAACAATTTACACATATATATTTATTTACCTATAATCTGACATATAATTTTGGAAAAAATTATATAGTTATTTTGAGAAAATTATGGGCAATATAATTATGGTATTTTCGAAAAAATATAAATATATTTACTTGGGTAAATAATTAAGTTTTTTTTGGAAAAATTATTATTAATTGGAAAATATATATGTACCTTGAAATAAATTCTGGAAAATTAATATGCATATTATTTTCGTCTGGAAATTATGGTTATGGAAATTATATATATATGTGTACTTGTAAATTAAATTTAATTATATTTTGTGTTGGAAAATATTATTATATATATTTAGAAAAAGATAAATACTAGATAAATATTTTTTGAAAATTATAAATAGCTTATTATTTTTCTGAAAAAATTATGGTAATTATTATTCTGGGAATTATGGATATTTTATGAGAATATATTATGAAAGAGTTTTAATTAAGGTATGGTACCGAAATTATATTCGGAAATACGTACGGTAAATTATTTTCGGTAAATGGAAATAATAAACAAATATGAACCGGGATGGGATATTTCATAATATTGGCATCATAGTATACCGATTATGTGCATTTATGTGTATGTATGATTTTGATGTATAGGTTTGGATATCGGGCAGTTTCACGAAGAGTCGGCGTCGTACCGGTCATAGTTTCCGGAGTTGAGTAATCGGCCAAGGTGAGGATGGATAACCCTTGATATGTGCCCGTAATACTGTGTTTGTTTTGTTGCTTGATTGAACTGCTGAGATGATTACTGTTGGTTGATTGACTGCTATGATGTTGTCGTTGTTGTTGATGTTAGACTGTGATATTGGATTTGTGATATTGTGTTGAGAATATTGAAGAACTGGTCAATGTGGATAATTGTGTGTTTTGTTGTTTGAATGAACTACTGAGAGGGTCATTGTTGGATATTTGGCTGTTATGGTTATTGTTGTTGCTGTTGTTGGATTGTGCTATTGGCTGTGTGGATATTGTGATGAACTGTTAATTGTGAATAAATGGTGTTATATGTATTGTTGATGGATACTTGGTAATATGGAATTGTGTTGGGTATTTGGCCGCTATGGTTATTGTTGCTGTGGTTGCTAAGATGTTGATTTACTTGATTGAACCGCTGTATGACTGTTATTGGTTTATTGGATACTGTGTTGTAATTGATGTAGGACTGTGAGTAATTGATGTTATGAAACTGTTGATGGAATGGTCTGTTGTATAACTTGGGCTAATAGGAAGTTGGATAATTGTTTGACGGTTATGGATATTGTGATTGTTGTCGGTAGATAGTGTTGTGATTGGATAATTGGAATAAACTATTGACTGTGGATGATTGAGAAATGGAAATTGAAAATTGGAATTGATATGATATGATGATATATGTGGGAAATAGTGGTACGACCCGATGGTTTGAAGATTAATTCTGGAATGCTATGGTCGGTTACTTGATTCGATTGGCATGTTGATGCCTGTGGTTAGGGTATACCAAATACCCAGAGGTTCGGATATACCGAATATCCGGTTGGCATGTTGTTGCCTGTGGTTAGGTTATACCAAATACCCAGTGGTTCGGATATACCGAATATCCGGTTGGCATGTTGATGCCTGTGGTTGGGGTATACCGAATACCCAGTGGTTCGGATATACCGAATATCCGGTTTTGGGATGTTGATCCCGGTCTGGTATTTGGGTTGTTGAACCCGGTGTGATTTGGTAATTTGGGACGTGGTCCCGGTATGGTAAGATTTGGTATGGTTGTTTGACCTGGCATCCGGAATTAATTGATAACCTGGTACGACCCTAGCTTGTCCAGTGACAGGGACCCGAAAGATAAAATTGGAATTGATAACAATTATTCTTTTGGTCTTGGCTTTGATATGATTTAGTTGGATTCTTCTGTTGTGTTGTTTGAGTTGTATTCCACTGTTGTGTTGGTTGTGATAGATTCTTTTGATTTGATGGTTGCATTACTTCGAAAGTATTACGGTTGATTATATATCTCTGTTAATCTTTCGTCGGTGAGCGCTTCGGACTCACCCCTCGCCTGCGGGGTTTCATCCCGTAGGATGAGTTGTTTGTAGTGCAGGAACGTACCGGGCAAGCTGAAACGTACCCTCAGATAGGTCTCGGATCCATTAGTTGCATTGGGCTTGCATATGTTATCATGTGAGTCATAAGTCTTCCGCTGTGCGTATTGTTGAGTTTACTGCTGTGTGTATGTTGTGATTGGGCCATTGGGCCGGATGGTTGTTGTTGTTGTTGATGTCCTCGGGGTTCAGGTGACGAGTACCATGTTGGGCCGAAGGGCCGGTTTTCAGTTTTGTTATTGGGCCGTTGGCCAATTTATTGATTTACACACTGATTGTTGGGCTTTATTGGGTTGGGTTGTCATAGTTCCGGCACGTGTTTACTGTGTACGGTAAATACGGGTCGGAGCGTTTCAAGGAATACAAATTACGATCCCTGAGTCTTTCGTGAAATAATTATATATCAACTTGATTTTGTACATCCGTCCAAAATTAAAGTTTTGCAACATGCGGTAACTCCGATTACATGCATAACTTCTAAAAAAATGCATGACAGTGGTTCCATGGGGCACACATTTATGGGTTGTACGTAATAAAAGTTTCATTTCGCTTGCTCATTAAATGATCCTTGGGATTTCTCCAGGGGAGGATCCAGGATTTTCAAGTAGGGGGTCACTTTTATATACGAAAAAAAATTTAAATGTTAATTGAGTGTATATATGAAAAATTATGTTATAATAATTTTAAATATGGCAGAATATTATTTTAGAATTTGATTAAACAAAACCTTATGATATAAAATGAAAAAATTTGAATTAAAAAATTATATTTTAAATCATAGTTGTAAATGTTAATCATTGCTAACCCTGAATTTTTAATTGATATTGCACAAATGCATGAAATAATTGATTCTCGCCCAAATTTTTTTTTACCAAATTTGATTGGTAAAAAAATTCAGAAATTAAATTTATAGTGATTAAATTATTTCACAAAAATAAAAATAATAATTTAATATATTTTCAACAAGAATTTAATTATATAATTATTTTTAATTTAAATTCAATAAAAAATATGATGATTTGACAAAAAATATTATGCAAAATCTATTATAAAAGTTATTGACATGTAGACTTGATCCATATCTATGGAGATATTGTATCATTTAGCTGTTAAATAAAATTAAAAGTAGATAAAAAATATAAAATAGGTAAGTTATGCATATAAAATAATGGTAAGTGATTAATGCTTTACTTATTTAAAATTGTTCAAACAAGGTATAAAGATTTAGCTATTAATAAATAGATGTTGTTTGTAAAAAGTGACAAATTAAAATATATTTATAATTTTAACATTTAAATATGAAATTGTGATTTTGTTCTTGATTATTTTCCAAATTTTAGGGAGGGCCCAAGCCCCCCTTGGCCCACCCCTTCCCTGCCCTCTGCCCCAGGATTTTATGCTCATTTCCACCTTTCTCCACCGCTCCTTTCTCTCTTGGTTCGGTGCTCTCTCGAACTCTCCTTCCCCAACCTAAAGCTAGGGGCTACTGTTCGTTGGTTCTTCAATGACGGTAGCTTTTAAATCTTTTTTTTTTTTATAGTTTGTGTTTTTCTTTTTCTCTCAATAAATTGGTAATTTTCGTTGCCTTTTTAGCGATTTGTTTTTGCCTTTGATGCATATCTGTTTTTGTGATGCTCCTTATGATATTTCATAGAAGATACAACAGCCATAACAAAGGTGTCAAATTTTTTTCTCTCTATTGCAATACTCGTAGATCTAGAGATAGTTTAGACCCAATAATAGCATATGCAAAAAGAAAGTACACTATACTACAAAGTATTGAATAACAACTTTTGGTTTGTAAGACATGTAGCTGCCTTAATCTTGCGATCAACGGGTGATTATGTAAAATAATCTTAGCACTAGATACTTGAAAAGCAGAAATGGAAAAGAGAAACCATTTAGGGCATTCTCGGAATGATTAATCTGGGAATAAATGCCTGGAATAATTGCCTACTACAACATCCCAAATCAGCTCCAAGTCCCATCCTAACAACAACAACAATAGAAACCTACGAAGAAACATGCAGGCAGTAATAATTACGTGACATTCATAAATTGCAGTCTCTCTATTTTATGCAGCCGCAAAATTCTTCACCCCTGTTTGTATCGTTTCCTAGATATGGTAAATCTTATTCACAGTTCACACTTCTCCACCAATAGAGGGATCCAGTTTTTAAAAACTAAAATTTAAATAACATGAATTGTAGTAATTAATAATGAAAAAAATAAAAAATTGGAATAAGAAGAAATTAGATGGGCCGCTATTGCATGCAAGCAAAATGTCCCACATGCTCAATTCTACCAAGTCCCACACCCACCCACCCCTTCAACTCCCCCATTTGGCGACCCATCGAAACCAAGGAATCCTATCTCCCCCAATCAAAAATGAAAAATCAAAAACTTTATAATAATAAAAAAACCAACAAGAGCATTATATTTTATTTTCTTTTCTTTTAAAGAAAGAAGATTTCTAAGATGAAAAGCGCGTGGGGGTACACGCTCCAATCACAGGGTTCTAAAGTACACTTCCCCTTCTTCATGTGACACTTCCAAAATCTGGGGCCCCACACCGCCCTATCACAATCAATGGTTCACAAATTGCTATCAGAATCCCTATCTTGACTTTGATTGAATTGAACCTCTCCCCAAATCATTTCCCTTTTCATATATATACACCCCAACCCAAAACACACCCCCACAAACATTTCCATAACCAGAAAAGAAAGAGAAAAAAAAAAAACCTTCCATTGCATTACCTTCAATAAGAAAGAAAGAAAGAAAGAAAAAAAAAAAAAAAACTCACCCCAAAGCCCTCAAAGAGAAAGCTCAAGGGTTTGCTGATCAGAGCCCCCTCCCCCTCCCTATTCTAAGTAAGTTATATCCTTTCTATTGTTATTATTATGGTTCATTAATACCATCACTTACCGAAAATAGGAAATAATTAAGGAATCACTAAGGTCCAGAGTGTGTAGGATTATTCCTAAATTAAATACAATCCCCCCCGCCCCCACCCCACTGCACCACTTCACTTCTCTGCAACATGGAGATGATGATGATGATGATGATTAAGGAGGAGGTAATCGGGTGATTAATATTAAAAAAAAAATAAGAGGTGGAGCTCTCCCCTCTCTTCTCTCTCCTAATTTCGCTCCCCTTTTGCCATTTCTCACCCTCTCTCTCTAAGAATCTCTTCCTCCATTTTTTTTTTCTTCACTTCCCTTTTTAAAAATATTAGCTCTCCATTTCCATTTTTTCTCACTCTTTCTCCCTCCCTCCCTCTCTCTCTCTCTCTCTCTAGAAATCACTCTCTCCTCTTTCTTTGTTTTTTTTTTTTCGCTTTCTCTAATTCTTTCTTCCTCGTCCCGACTCTGTGTGTATGTGTGTTTGGATCTCTCAATGTTCTGCTCATTCTACGCACAGATCTTAGTCGCGCTCTTTGACAAGCTAAGGTTAGGGATCGCGGCGAAAATTCTTGTGTCTGTGTGTGTGTGTTTTTTCTTTTGTCGAGTTAGGGTTTGGGGGGGTGTGTGTGGATCTGTTAAGCTGAATCCAATCGGAATCTGGAGCTCAATTTTTAGTGGTTAGCTCGGTTTCTCTCTGGGTTTTTGTTTTGATTACGAGAACTGGGGTGGGGGGTGCTTCAGGGATTGTGTGGTGGTGGTGTTGGAAATTTTCAGGTGTTCATTTACTGGTTTAATAATTGAGCTGGTTTTTTAGTAGTATTTATTATCACTCACCATGGTATTTATTGATGTATTTGATTATGTTTCCATTTTTGTTCTCTATACTCTCTTTTCTTTTGGGTCGCTTTAATTACACTGATCATGTATTTATGGTGATTTTTAGGAGATTAGGGTACCGTGTGACGGTGAATTTGGGTATATTTATTAACTGTTAGTTTAGTAATCAAGCTGATTCGAGTTTGAGATTTAGTGTTTTACTTTTTTGATTGATTAATGATTGCATTTATTCTTGTTTTTTTGGCATTTCAGGTATTCCATTTTTACCCTTTTGTCAGTTCTTAACTCCTTCAGGCGCTACATCTAAACTTTCCCTTATAAGGTTTCCCATTTTGGTGGCTCTCGAAGCTTTTCCAGCTTTGAGGTCTCGGCATCTTGGTCTGATCCAGGTATTTAATTGTTTCCAATAGATTGAATTCCTTTTCCTCTTTTTTCTTTTTTTCCTCTCTTTTTGCATATTGCCTTTTTGCTTTATTTTGCATTTCATTGTTAGTTGATTAATTTGAAGTATTGTAGTAAATGTTGGCAGATTTTTTTCCTTTAATGTGCTTTTAGTTTATTGTGATAACTTTAATGTACTTGTAGTTGGCGAGGAAATTAGAGCGATACGTTAAGTTTTTATGTTTTAAATGTGGGCTAATTTCCTTTCTCAAAAGCAACAAAAGCAAGACGAGCTGCCTTTCTTTTTTCTAGTTTTTGGTTTCGATTTATGATAGAAACTTTATCCATTTAATGTTTAAGCAGATGCCAAATGGGATTAGTAGCTGTTTCCCTTTCTCTGGATTCTAAAATATGCACTGTTCCTCACTTTCTGAAGCCTATTTTTGCTTGTTTTATTATTCTATTTGCTAGCTTTGATCTTATATAAAACATGCTAGAGCTGATTGCCCGACTTTTCTGTGTGTTTCCAGTATTTGTGTTTAAGGGTCATAGGTGCTGTCATTCTCATGGTTATTGTGATTGGTTTTGTGGCTACATTTTTGTTTTGCTTTTTATATCGTATTTTGCTTAAAGCAGTGATATCTCTGCCCCATCACAAGCTTGTCGTGTTTTGTGATGAAATTAGATTGGCAAAATAAGCATTTTCTGGAGTTGGGGGTGCAAGTATTCAAAACCGGATGACAAAAGCCGCTGCCTTTACATTTATTTGCGTTGATTTTCTTTTCCTATCTTTCCTTTGATTCAGGTTCTCATCCTGCTCATTGAATGGTTCTGAGCTCTTTGGTAGGGATTGGCCGTGTGATCACGACGAAATGAGTCGCACGACAAATGAGAGTGATGACGGGGTGCTCTCCAAGGATCAGATTGAGTCGCCATTGACTGAAGAAGGTAACTGTAATGGAAATGCAAATGGTGGCATTATTTTGAAGAAGGGACCATGGACATCTGCTGAAGATGCGATTTTGATAGAATATGTGAAGAAGCATGGGGAGGGGAACTGGAACGCTGTTCAGAAGCACTCTGGACTTTTCCGTTGTGGCAAAAGTTGCAGATTGCGATGGGCCAATCACCTGAGGCCTAACTTGAAGAAAGGAGCATTTACACAAGAAGAAGAACAGCTTATCATTGAACTCCATGCCAAGATGGGAAACAAATGGGCGCGCATGGCTGCTCATGTAAGTGTAAAATTGCTTCTGTGGCATTTTTCTGATGGTTGGAATATTCTTTTCTTTGCATTTGGCTGCATATAAATATTGCTGGATATATTAGTCTCAAAACATTGGACAAAGTGTTATCTAACTGAAAGTGTTTACTAGGTTTGCAAAACATAATAGAAAGAAAATGAAAAAAAAAAGTAAATCAGGCCAGTTTTCTCTAGCCCATACAACGTTTTTAAATATTATTTCATGAAGTCATCAATTAGTTCCAAGGATTTTCTTGATCCATTTTTCATTTACAGAACCCGAATTTATCTGGTATACATTTAATTTTTTTTGTTCCTGACAGTTTCAATGCCTTTTAGCTTCTTTCCGAAAGAAGGGACTACTTTCGCTGTTTAGTGGAACTTCAAAGTTGGGGAGTGTTTGGCCAAAATGTGAGAATAACTGTTTAATGTTAGATTTGAGGTACCAAGTCGGTATAGTGGTCCATATGGTTGTGGAGAGACTTTCATATCTCTAGCTTTTTCCTATTAGATATCACAGAAGCAAATAGAGAGGGTTTTAACATGATTGAATGGCATGTCAGCTGAAAGGCAGTATTGGCTTAATTTATTTTTTGGAATAGATTATCACATGTAAGTTGCTAAACATTTAACTTGTTTCTGCTCATGGCCTGTTGTGATAGATTCTCATCACTAACCAGCCATTACTTTAGGATGATTGGGTGATGCCTTTTCGTACATGGGAAAGTTTTAGCTTTGTGTTCAATTTATGATTATTTGCAATCTGTATAAAGCTAGATACATTTTGTCTCCGTATATTGTCGCATTTTCTGTTTAGTTATTTGATGCAAGAATTGACTATTTTGGATTTTTTGTTATCAATCCTCTTTCTGATGTCTTACAGTTTGATATGTGAACTTATTGTAATTTTTTTTTTGAGGTATGTGTATGCCATACTTGTTTGCCTAGTTCTAGTTCTTCCAAGTTTGTCTTTTAGAAGTTGTTCAATTTCTAGTTCCCCAAGTGTGTTTTTTAAAACTTAGTTGGCTATCTCTTTCTGGTCGTCTATCGTTCTTCTATTTTTTCTTTCCAAATAGGGATGACTTGAACTTTTTTGACAATAATCATTGAATGTTGTCTCTTTCCTCTTTCAGTTGCCTGGTCGCACAGACAATGAGATTAAAAATTACTGGAATACAAGAATTAAGAGACGCCAGCGGGCTGGCTTACCTCTGTATCCTCCTGAAGTTTCGTTGCAAGCATTACAAGAGCGTCAACGAGGACTGAACATCAATGGAATGGATAATGGGGATAAAGGTCATCATGAGTTGTTGCAGAGCAACAGTTGTGAGATACCTGATGTGATGTTTGACAATTTAAAGCCCAACCCAAACTTGTTGCCTTACGTCCCTGAACTTCCTGATATTACTACAAGCACCATGTTAATGAAAGGTCTGGGCTCTTCTCAATATAGCAGCTACGTGTTACCAACAATGCACCGCCAAAAGCGACTTCGAGATTCAACAGCCTTGCTACCTAGCTACAATGGTTCTGTAAAGAATGAGTACCCCCTGTTTGAACAGTTTCAGGATGATCCTTGTGACAAAGTTGCTCAATCCTATGGGCTGTCTTTTCCGTTTGATCCTGATGCAACCCCCAAGAGCTCGCACCTGTTTGGTGAAAATCAGGGTAGCCATGCCCTTGCAAATGGCACTTTCTCTGCTTCTAAGCCCACACCAGGGGCTGTGAAGTTGGAGCTCCCTTCACTCCAATATCCAGAAACTGATTTAGGTAGCTGGGGAACATCCTGTTCGCCCTCCCCCTTACTTGAGTCTGTAGATACTTTTATCCAGTCTCCGCCTACCGGCACAATGGAGACAAGCTGTCCTTCGCCACGGAATAGTGGTCTGTTGGATGCTTTACTTCACGAGGCAAAAAATCTAAGCAGTGGAAAAAACCATTCTTCTGATAAGAGTTCAAATTCATCAACTGTTACTCCTGGCGATAATGCTGACAGTTCTGCCCTGAACATCTGTGAGGCAGAATGGGAAGACTATGGTGAACAGCTTTCTCCATTGGGTCATACTGCAACTTCGCTTTTCAGTGAGTGCACTCCGATCAGTGCCAGTGGAAGTTCTTTGGATGAACAGCCCCCTCCTGACACTTTTACTGGTGAGCACATTTCTGGCTTGGTGACTGTAGAGAATACTGATCTTTGCCCTATGTCTTTGCGATATTTTTATGTAATTCTTTTTGCTTAGGCTTGATACAGTGAATTCTTTGTCTGGATTGGGTGGAAAATTTTCTATTTTGTTTTTTCTGCTTGGTCATTGCCCTGGGTTCTGAATACAATGGTTTTCTAGTGTATGCTCACTGGATCATCCAAAGAATCATATGAGAAAACAACTGGCTGGAGCATGCATCCACTACATTCTTCTCTCGATATTGGATGTGCTGTCAAACCTCTTTTAATTGTTTATGATGTTTCTTGAAAAATTCGCTTGGCAAATTGGTCACACATGATATATCTTCTTTTCTTTTGTTATTGCATCTGAAACTTAAAATTTGCCTCTCCTCCTCTGCAGGATGCAATGTAAAATCAGAACCGCTTGACCAATCTTGGCTAGCAGATGGGGAAAAACAAACACCTACGCGGTTGGATGCTACTCGACCAGATGCTTTACTTGCTTCTGACTGGCTTGAGCAGGGCTCCAGTTATGGCAAGGACCAAGTTGTCATGACTGATGCTATAGCAACCCTTCTTGGTGATGACTTGAGCAATGACTACAAGCAGATGGCAGGAGGTTCTACTTCCAGTCAAGGTTGGGGTCTTGGTTCTTGTGCATGGAATAATATGCCTGCTGTCTGTCAAATGTCTGAACTGCCTTGAAATCTTCTTTCTATCCGATGTTTGAGCTTTTGATGGTTCATTGTTGTTGATGATTTCTTCAATTTGGATAGTCAGATGCGGGTCTGGTTACCTGCTGGACTGGGACAAAGTCATCTTGAGTAAAGACTTGTGGCTTGATTTATTTGAGTCAAGGTTATTTTGTTTGTGCTTTCAATTTCTTGCTTTGTGAAACAGGGCAATGTATATGTGCCACTGTGGAACTTATCAAGGCATAAAATGCAGTATGGCTTTTGTTATAATTGTAGAATAACTATGAACTTTGACTCGATGATTTTTGGCTATCGTCTGGATCTTCAATTTTTTCTTGTTGAATTTCACATGGCCCCTCTTGGATTTTTGGATGATCATCGGTTATCAAGAGTGTGTTTTGACGGTAAAAGAAAGAATGAAGAGTGAGTTTCATATATGTGTAGGGGGGGAATTTCTAATTTGACATGTTTCATGTTGGTTAAAGTAGGAGGAAGGAAGAAACCTCTCATTTCCTCCCATCTCTCTCTCTCTCTCTATATATATATTATTTGGTTGTCCATCCGGTATTGAGAATAGAATCCATGCTCTTTATTTTTAAGTTAATTTTTGGATAAAAATTGTTTATTGTTATATACATTAATTTAAATATTTTTATTAAATTCTCACTAACTAAGTCCCTGAAAATAATAGTAAAACATAATTACGTTTCAAAAAATATGATTGAAAGATATTTGGATTTTTTTGAAGCTAATGAAATAAAAAAAAGAATTACACAATTTAACGGTGTTTGGTATATTAAATACCTCTAACGTAAATCCTGTACCAAATTGTTTTTGAATAATTTATATACCCCAACTTTCTTGGTCAGGGAATCGTTAGTCTCAGAGACTGTGTATATTTTTTTTTTTGTCGAAACATATATATTACCAAATGCAAATTACATAACACCATACAATTAGATCACCTTTTCTACCCAACTTCCGACTACTACAAATAATAGAGCATAGCTTCAAATACATAAAAACTAGTACCCTTACTTGATACATATTCCATAAATTAAAGAAAAAAAAAATCATAAAAACCCACAAAAGAGAAGAAGGCTAGATTTGAATAATCACTCAGGCCAGTACCAATTGCTTCTTCGGAATTTTCTTCAATCGCCTTGTTTAGGATGATATTAGGTTGGCTAATGCCAGCATCGCCTCCTAAGAGTTGGAGAACACTCTTTTTCCATGCTTTTTTTCGCAATTCTATCAACCAAACTAAGATTGATGTCCATAGGGCACTGACTCCTCAGCAATTTCTTGATCTTGCTTCTTCCACCACCGCCGTGGTCTTTATCAACCTCCCTTCCAGCGCGAACATGGCCAGCATCATCACCCTCATCGTCACTGTCGTCACTGCCGCGGCCGTCGCTGGCGATCACTCCTCTGCCATTGCAACTGCTGCTTCTAAACCCCATTTAGCAGCACCAACAAAAACTCAAGCAAAATTTGAGAGTTTTTGTTAAACTTGATAAAATTGGGGTAAAAAAGACCCGAAGGATTAATCCGGGACTGAAAAGTGCGGTTACCAAAGATATCGAACAATCTCGGGACCCTCTGACGATTACAGGCTAAACCACTAACCTGACGAGTAAGGTTTAGTAGCCATGCTTGACTTAGGCAATTCGCCAAACACTTGGTGTGCATACACCAGCCACCCTAGCTTATCAGAATTGTAAGGAGCTAAAAGCCTCAAACTAGGAGCATATAGGACGTTTTATTGGATGTAAAGCATGAGAATAGGAGGGAGATAGTGAAAGAGGGCAAAGGGCTTAACCAAGAACACTTCCAAAACAATAAGATGCAACAAAGCACGAGGTATAACAAGTATGGAGAACCATAGACATGAGTAGTTGTATAACTTAGGGAAGGAAGGGGAAAGAAAACTTCTCACAGGTGGAATCCGACAAGGCTCAAGCTTCAATTTTCATATTTTGGTTGGAGGAAGATGAAGGGCACGGTTTTCTGAACAGAGCATTCCCAATTTTGAAAAATAGCCGTTATCAGTTAGAAAGGATATCTCCTCAGAGACTGTGTATATGTGTTGACGTAGATGCTATCTGAAATTGGGCTAAAATCCGTTGCTCAAAACAGGGCTAAAATCCGTTGCTCAAAACAAAACTGTATTGCTTAGATATGATGTCGCTTAAAGTTCACATGTGGCTAGTGGGTTCCAACCATTTTCTAGCCACCTAACTTGGCTTCCAACCCGGTTCTCACCCGGGTGGACGATTTCTCCTATAAGAAGAGTCTAAAGCCAGGGTGTAATTGAGAGTGCCCAAGGCCTAGACCAAAAGTGCAACGATGACACCACTTACACTTTTTTTACTCCTTGTTTTCGCGCATGTGTGAAGCACCTGATATAATAACTTATAATATAAAAACCTTAAAAGAAATGAATTAAAATGGAAAATTGCAAAGTTTAGAGGGTCAAATACTGTTTTTTTTTCAGGGGATAATTGTGGTTTGTCGGAAAGTTAAGGTGGGTAAAAGGTATTGAACCCAATCCTTCAAAATGAGGAGAATCTTGAAATCACTTGCAAGAGGATGCTAGTGTAATAGCCTAGGTAAAATTTTTATATTTTTATAGGGATTGTGATAATTTGTACAATGATTTACCATAAAAGACTAACCTTTCGTAATTATTTTACGGTAAATCGAGCATCGGATTCGAAAACCGAGACTTAGCCCATGCCCCAGATATTTTTGCGAAATTTCTGGGCCAAGTTGGAAATGCTCGGATGTGGTAAACTGTGAAAAGACAAATGTACTCCTAGGTTAATTAGCATAGTAAGGGAAGTTGAAGGGCATTATGTGAACACCCAAATTTGACCCACAAATATTCTCTTAATTTAGATTTTAAATATGACTAAACCACAAGATTAATGAGATGATTTAGTCTTTGGTTGGAATATATTTGGAATTTATTTTAATAGAATGTACATATTTTATAATTTCAACCTTTTTATGTGTTTGAGCCTTAGGATTAATGAGATGGTTTAATCTTAGGTAAAAAATACATATTTCAGGTCTATATGATTTAATTTTATTTTAGCAAATCATAGATGCTAGGCCGTCGTAATGCCGAATTGATATTTGGTATTTTCGCCGTTCTATGCCGTCGTAATGCTGGAATAACCTCTGGATCATTCGTTGGCACCCCGTTTTGACTAGTTATAATGCTAAAATGGTTTCGGTACTAGTTAATAGTACCGTATCGAAACCCATTTACTTTTATGTACTTTTATTATTTGCTTGTGCATTCATGATTTTGGTCACTAGATTTATCATTCTTATATTGTTGCATTGTTGTGATGTGTTATAAACATTGTGTTTATTTGTTTGCTTGTTTGTTTGCATACTTGTTTGCTTACTTGTTAGTATTGCATGTTAGGGAGTCCTCAAGGATGAAAGGGGTATGTCTACTAGGTTACGCCTTAAACTAACTTCTACACTCGATGCGAAAATCATAAACTTTGTTGATCAAAAGGCTTCCCAAGTCCAAGAAATATACTTTCAATGATGATGTCAAGTGTCTTCCAAGATGTCTTTTTGCAGAACCGATTTGAGCATGAACATCTTTTGTAGGTGCACTCTTTTGTCAAATCCACCTATCTTTATCCAAAATGAGTTTTGGTGCATAAAGAATCATTCTACCAAAATTGAATATTTTCAAAGAAAGATCACCAAAATTTTGTTTTCCAAATAGAAGATGCCTTTAGCCTAAACCCCTTTTTGAAATTAAATGTGAAAGAACTAAAATAAATGTTTTGATACCAATCACCCTTTTTTCTTCTCGGCATTTTGCGTCTGTAGCGGCCCGTGGAAACGAAATGTCTCTCGTCAAGCATTTGTCTAAGTTTAGACACATGGACCTAGAAAACAGTTTTCAACTAAAGCATTGCATGTTTCAAAACCAGCTCACTTATATAATTTTAAAATTGCATACATCAGTCTTATGCACAAAATTCCACTTTCACATGGAAATGACATAAGTTTGCATTAAAAATCTCTTTTAATGCCCAAATATTTTTTGTACAATGCATTTGTTCCTAGACACTATCTGAGAAGCGCGATTGCTTGCGCTTGGTACAATGCTTTGAGAAACTAAGCCCATCGTCATAGCACAGGGCACGGAAGTTTGTTTAAGTGAGGATTGGGCCAATTCTAGAAGAAGACCTAGGTTAGGCTTTGGGGATCCCCATTTAGATGAACTACGAGAGCTTTGAACCTACTGATAGGGGATAAATAGGTAGTCTCAAGTGGACGAGGCGCAAGCTCAAATGCTTTAACTTTCCGCACTACATTTCAATATCACATGTACACTTTCACATGTACACTATGTATATGTCATGTTTATTTGAACATGAAGTATTTGCATTTATCTGGCTATGAACCGTACACATTGACCTTGGCATCCAATATTACCGACATTATCTCCGTTGGGATGGTGGTTCGCGATAAATGAATCCTCGGACCCTCCTCTTGGTTTTGAGATCTGTGCTTTATCCAGAGTCACTTACGGGTTTTTTCACAAATTTTCCCAAAATAAATTTGGTGGCGACTCCTTGTCTATAGACAACCAAGGGAATACCAAGAATAGTATGTGCCAAGTACTCCTGTGAGTTTGTCCTATATAACTTGTGATGATTACTTTCTGAGGAAGGACTTGACGTTATGAACTAAAGAAGAGAAATTTGAGCGAGGGTGAGCCTCTCATGTCCTGCAAAGAAATAGTATAGTTCACAAGTGAAGCCCATTCTCATGAAAAGAGCGAAACAAATGAACTTGGTCCAACTGCAAATACCATGCAAGCATATTCTGTCGAGGTCGCTGGGTTTTAAGTGAGACCATTTGTGACTTCTCGAGTTGCATCTGGGAATATGTTTGGAATGATGGTTCTTTGGGAAGTGGTTAATTCGTTTATCCCGAGAATCATCGAATCGGTTCTCTCTACACGAACTAAGTAGGTTCAAATGCATTTGGGATCTTTATCGCAAGTTGCAGGTCAACGAATTTAAATTACGGCCACGGGGCAATATCCCTACCCAAATCCGTGAGCCGGGGTGCGGTGCTCACAGAAATTGGCGACTCCGCTGGGGAGAAAAGTGCTACCTCTTTTGAAGGACAGAACACCCAAATTTGGCCACGCATATTCTACTAGTTTAGATTAGATGTGTTTAAACCGTAAGACTAATGAGATGATTCAGTCTTTGGTAAGAATATGTTTAGAATTTATCTTGGTAGAATATGAATATTTTATTTAATTTGGCCTTTTATGTGTTTAGGTCTTAGGATTAGTGAGATGATTTAATCTTGGACTAGAACATGTTTTAGGTCTGATTTAATAGAATATAGATTTTTTTATTTATTTGGGCCATTTATATTTTAACCAATA
This sequence comes from Turnera subulata, assembly GCA_028386065.3. Classification (NCBI taxonomy): domain Eukaryota; kingdom Viridiplantae; phylum Streptophyta; class Magnoliopsida; order Malpighiales; family Passifloraceae; genus Turnera; species Turnera subulata. The sequence goes on along the minus strand of JAKUCV010005465.1, from coordinate 72,992 downwards.
ATAATGAGATGATTTATTTTTAGGCTAAGAATAGATTTATAGTCTGAATTAATAAAACATAGACCCTCCAGCAATGATGGCCCATCAGATCACATTACTTGCAGCTTAGTTTAACTCTGAATTTCGTTGAAAATCAGAAATAAAAGTATCCTTTTTATATTTATGGTAAAAAATATAGAAAATAGGCAAAATTGGGTGTAGATTTGATAAAGAGGAAAAGTGAGGGAGTAGGCTACAAGTTAGGAGTGCTTCTGGGCAGAAAACAAGAATAGAGCGTGTGGGAATCAAGTCAGAAGGGAATTAAAATAGGGAAAAGAGCAAAAAAGGAAAAGAACATGAATAGTGACCCGGGCTTGGGCGGTCATGTCGCCTTGACTACCAGTCTTGGGCGGGCTTGGAGTGAAGACTGCCAGCCCATGGCGGTCATTGCGAGAAGACCGCCAGGGCTGGACGGTCATGTGTTCCTTGAACGAAAATTTTTCTAGTTTTTTCCTCTTTTCTTGATCCTAGCTTACAACCATCAGATCTAGAGTTTCCATCTTGACCCTAGGATCAAAAGGACGACCCCTGGCACTCTGAACACTATAAATAGACCTCCCCTATTCAATCATAAGAGGGCATCAAATTCTAGAGAGAAAACACCCATAAGCTTAGAAAGCTTGGAGAAGCTCTTCAAGTTTAGAAACACTTTTAGGGTTAGAATTCCAGTGGAATTTCGTGGAGAGGAGTAGTAAGAAGAAGTCTGTGAGCACCACGACCTCAGCCCGGTTGGCAGGGATATCGCCTCATGGCCTTGCTTAAGAATGATGGCCTGCGATTCGTGATATTGCTGGAGAACTTGCTTAACCTGAGTGGAGGGAACCGATTCGACCAGGATAGACGAATTAACCGCTTCCCAAAGAACCACATGCATATTCCTAGCTATAAACTCGAGGAGTCACAAGCGGTCTCACTTAAAACCCAGCAACCATAGACAGAAAATGCATGCACAATGTTGGCACTTTGGCTAAGTTCATTCAAAGAAGGTATCACAAATCCGGACAAACTTAAGGAAATACTGGGCACACACTATTCTCGATGTTCTCTTGATTGTCATCTTGACAAGGAGTCTCCATCCAAATTTATTTAGGGAAAATTTGAGGAAAATCCATTAATAACTTTGGATAAAGCACAGAACTTGAAACCAAGAGGAGGGTGCAGGGATTCGTTTATCGCGGACTACCGTCTTCACTAAGACAATACCGATGATATTGGATGCCAAACAAATGTGTATAGCTCATAGTTGGATCAAGTACCTCATGTGAACAAACAAACAAACAAAACAAATACATAAACAAAAAGCAAAATATTTACACATTTGAGCTTGCGCCTCATCTACTTGAGACTGCCTACGTACCCCCTCGCATTGGGTTCAAAGCTCTCGTAGTTCTTCCAAAGGGAACCCCTAAAGTCTAACTAGACGGCAAAGGCTCTCCATGGAAGTAGTTTCTTCAAAATCCCAGGCGACTATCGCGAGACACATTCTCAAAACTCCGGCACTTCGGCCTCAAAACACATTCTCAAAACTTTGGTACTTGTCTAAGTACCACACAAAACACATCTTTTCAAAAACTTTGGCACTTGTCTAAGCACCGTACAAAGCACACTTTTTCTTCAAAACTTTGGCACTTATTCAATTTTTTTTTTCTCAAAATTGTGGCACTTCGGCTACACAAGGCATTTTTCAAAACAATTGTGGCACTTCGGCTACACAAGGTGTTTTTCAATACAATTGGTGATAAAAAATGCATTATGTTCAATGCAATTTTCAAAAAGCTTTTTTGTTCAAAGTATGCAATTTCTTTCAAAATCATGAGGGTTGCAACATTCTTGTGCAAATGCAATCCAAAGGAGCTATGCTCTAGCTCTACCTTTGGTCTATTTTTTCTTAGTTGTTCAATTTATCCAAAGTAGCCATGCTCTAGTCCTATCTTTGGTGTGTTCTTCCTTAGGTGTTCAAACCTATGCATCTTTCTATGCATTAACTCAAGGGTGACCCAAATTCTTATGCAACTTCTATGCATTAACTTATTCAAAGGTGCAATTTTTTGTTTAAAAATGCCTACACATGTGCTATATTCTATTTTCATTCAAGAAGCAAGTTCTATACATTTTCTAATCAAAGATGCAAACTTTTGTTCAAGGATACATTAGACATGTTCTTATGGTGTTCTTCTAACCATTTTTTTCTTGATTTCTTTAGTGTGACTACACTAAGATGCACAAAAAGAGAGTTGTGTTCTAACTCATTTCTAAACAAAAATCCTAACTAGGATGCAAACATATCCAAATGGGTGTTCTTGGTTCTTTAATTTTAGTGTGACTACACTAAAATGCACAAAACGGTTGTGTTCTTGAATGCATATCATGACCATGATGATGCAAAGATGCAAGTTTTGCCTAAAACAATGCATTAGAAAAGGGTGTACAAATCCGGATTTGATTCATGAAAGTGGGTCGTCTAACCCGAAATATTTTCTTGGAAAATGGGTTGTCTAACCTGCAAAAATTTGATTGAAATGGGTTGTCTAACCCGAATTTTGAAAGAGAGAATGTGTCTGAGAGCTACTTTCGGGGTGGGGACTTTTATGGTGCCGCCTATATTCTTTGGGGGTCCAAAAAAAACAAATCACACAGTTCACATAATCAAAGCATTCAAACAAATCATCTCATCGAGGTTTCGGCGTTACGACGCCTTACAAAATCATCATTTTCTATCCCAAAATCATCATCATAACGCCCTAAGTAGAGCACACAAAAGGAATTAGAAGCTACCTTCGAGGTTCTCTTTTTTCTAACCCGATGAACTTGTGGAAGTCGGGATTGTGAACACCCAAATTTGACCCATGATTTACTCTGTTATCTTGAATGTGTTTATGTCTTTAATTGAAGAGATGATTTGATTATTGACATGAATATTTTTGTGATTTAATGTGGTAGAATAAGGATATTTTACTTGTTATTTGTTTCTATTTGTTTTGTCCTTTATTATTTATTTAAATTTTGGGTTATAAATAGATGTTAAGATTGGGCCAATAAGATATGGATTCTCCAGAGATGTTAGCCCATTTAAACATATGGCCTGCAGTTAAATTTAATCCTAATTTTCGTGGAAATAGGGGATTTAATTTATATTTTGCATATTTTATGTTTTTATGGTAGTTTTAATAAAAAGGGGAATAATTTGATGTGTAATTGATAAAAAGGAAAAGTAGTGGAGTAGGAGACAAATTTAGGGTGTTTTCTGGGTCAGGGAATACTCTAGAAGGCATGGAAACCAATTAGGAATCGGATTGGAGGAGAAAAAATAAGAAAAACCAAAAAACTGCCAAGTCGGTGGCGGACATGGGGACATGACCGCCACCACTGGCAGACAAAGGAGCAAAGACCGCCAGGACTCGACGGTCGTCACGACATGGCTGCTAGGGCCATGGCGGTCGTTGCTTCCAAAATCTTCTTTTTTCCTTTTTTTTTTCCAATTTCTTGGTCATAACCGCCAGATTTAGGGGTTTAATCTCGACCCTTAGATTGTTAGGATGACCAGAAGTAACTCAGGTACCTGAAATAAATGAAAATGATGAGATCTCGGAATTATGCCTTGTCAGGAACAAGATGGAACCGACGTGAAATAATTTTTTGCAAATAATATAGCGCTAAATATTATGGAAGAAAATTAGGAACATAAACCTACATATGTTGATGAATGTAGGCAAAGAAATAATTGACCAAAGTAGAGAGACGCAATTAAGGCTAAGTTAGACTTGCCTTAGAAGAGAGAAATTTTTCGGACATGCAGTCCGCACATCAAATAATATAAAACTGGTCAGTTATAAATGGGTATTTGTGCGAAAAAGAAGTGAACAAAATAAAATAGTGAAATATAAAGAACGGCTTATCGCACAATGTTTTACCCAACGACCTAGTATTGATTATGTGGAGATATACTCCCTTGTGGTGGATGCAATTATTTTTCAGTACTTGATAAGTCTGGCAATACATGAAAAACTAGAAATGCGTCTAGTGGTGTGAACACCCAAATTTGACCCACGAATATTCCTCTAATTTAGATTTTGAGTATGCTCAAACGATAAGATTAATAAGATGATTTGGTCTTTGGCTAAGGCACACTTAGAATTTATTTTAGTGGAATGAATATTTTACGAATTGGGGTTTATATGTTTGAAGCTTAGGATTAATGAGATGATTTAATCTTAGGATAAAAATATATATTAAAGTTTAGTTCATTAAAATATTATCCCATTTTATTTATTTGGGCTCTGTGGTTTATTTTAACCCGATCATAATGAGATGATTTATTTTTGGGCTAAAGATGAATTTGAGGGCCTAAGTTAATAAAATGTGAACTTTCCAGAGTTGAACAGCCCATAAATACATTACTTGCAGATTAATTTTAGCTCTGATTTTCGTGGAAAATCAGAGTTAAATCATTCTTTAATGGTAAATGTGTTTTTGGTATGATTTGGGCATGAAATGGGGACTTAATGTGTAATCAATCAATTAGGAGATGATTGGGGGAGTACTAATAAAGAAAAGAGGTGATTCTGGATTGATTAGGGGTTATTACACGATGGAATCAAATCAGGAAGGAATTAAGGGAAACCGGGTGCAAAAAAGGAAAGAACGGGAAAACGCGGGGCTGCCGGGCGACCATGGCGGGATGACCGCCAGGCCTGGCGGTCTTGGTGCCCAGATTGCCCATTTTCCCTGATTTTCGCCCCCGATTTGATTCTACACGGTTTTGGCCTAGATTTTTGGCTGAGACCTTGGTCATTAAGCAGGTCCACACCCCTACACTCCCTAGAACACTATAAATAGGACACCTCACTCACATTTTAAAGGATCAATCTCTCATTACACACACACCCTCATAACCTTTGTTTGCTTGGAGAAACTCTACTTCTCCAAGCCTAGAAACACTTCTATAGGCAAAAACTCTGGAGAAATTCCATGGGAAAGCATCAAGAAAGAAGCCAACAAGAGGAGATCAAGAGGAGGAAGCAATCAAAAGCAATCTAGGAGCCAAGAAGGTGGACAATCCGGGTAGAGGGACCTGATGAGTAGAGTTAAATCCAGAACAAGACGACCTATAGATTCTGTCCAACAACCGAGATAAGTGTTCTAATCCCTTTAGATTGTGGATCTTACTGATTGCTATTTGTTGATGACTTGGTGTTCCTGAATGATGCTTTTGCAGATGATGTGAGTGTTGTGATGCTATGACAAGAACTACGTGGGCTTTCAACCCGGTCGCCGGGTACGTAGGTGGTCTCTAGTGGTGGAGACTCAAGCCCAAATATTTTTATTTTCCTTTTTGTTTCAGTTTTATTTTGTTATTATGTGATTTGTCTTCCACACTATGCACACTTGCACAAGGCATACTTATGTTCTTCAATTGCACAAAGTTTCGCCCCAACATGGATAGGTGCCTAACACCTTCCCATCCGTGACAAACCCCGGGGTCCAGCATCTTTGGTTCGCTCATCGGTTGCCTAAATGGAGTCATGAAAAAGTTTTTCTCGAACTTTCCCCTACAATAAAATTCGAGTGGTGACTCCAAAGATGTTGGATGACAGTTAAGAGGAAGGTGTAAAGGAATAGGTGAGGAGGCCCAAGTGATTTTGGGTCGAATTCTCACAAGTGGATGTTCTTACATCCTATTTTATGGATCCATAAGTAATGACATATACATGAGAATTCTTGAAGGATTCAAGTTGCCTGAAGCAACTATTTCCCGAAAATATAGTCAATTAAACTGAATTGATCTTTACATAGTTTAAAATAATTTGGGTATGTGTAGTATAATAATTCTTGCTTATATGCTATGTGTGTTTTATTTAATCATTAGATGTTTGAATTTATTATTATTATTGCTTATGTTGATGATTTAGATCAATATGTGAATTTTTCATTATGTTTTGATTTAAATATTATTAGAACTCCTGAAGAAGTTTTTAAATGCCGTGCTATATTTCTAGAAAGAGTTTGAGATAATTTTTTTTTTGAAAATATTAGAATGGTCCGTGAGTACCACATCGTAGTGCAATTTATCTTGCTAGTAACGTAAAGCCTGAAGCTTTTACTATAAATTTATTAGCAAGATATAACTTTGCTCTAACGTATCTATATTGGAATTGTTTTTGTAGGCCCAAAAGTGCCTAAGAGGGGGGTGAATTAGGCCTCAAAAATTTTTTCGGTCAGAAAGATTTGGTTTTTGCAATACCAAATCTCACCAGGTACTCCACTACCTAAAGGTTCCTTCCTTTAGGATTTGAAAACACTCACTATACTTAGGTTTTTGTGGGATCAACCTTAACCGTTACAAACACAAGCATTCTAGGCTAAGCTCGAACCTTTACAAGCTTTTCACAGGCTAAGCTCTAACCTACACAAGCTTTTTACAGGCTAACCTTGAACCTACCCTCAATTCTAATCCTAGACTTGAGTACCCAACAGAAATAAACTAAGTCTTGCTTACAAATTGCCCCTTGAAATAGTTTTGCACTGTAAGCAGAACAACCAGATCAAATAACAAATCTTTTAAGCTCAAGTATACACTCAGAACATGCGCAATAGCTGGGATAATCTTCCAGAGGTGTAAACATCCCTCTTTATAGGATTTGAGTGTGGGGGATAAGCTCCTGCAATAGCTCCTTGTACTTCAGTTGACTTCAGTTCATTAAAGCTTCAAGTTTGGCGTCGTTGTCCATGTCAACTCCTTGGGAGCAACGAGTTACCAAATCTGGAAAGTTTGGACCACCTTCTCGAGTTAAGTGGGAGTTAAGTGGAAACTTCTTCTGCACTTCCATAAAGTCTTCTCTCTTACTTGTTCTCCAATTCAAACGGTCTGGAAGTGTGATTTAAATGCTTGCAGGACCACACGCAACTTGCACAAAAAGTTGATGTTGACAGCTTTAGATATGGTATCGGTAAAAACCATATGTCGTGTATCCAAGATATGGTATCGATAGAAACTATATGTCGTGTGTCCAAGACATGGTATCGGCAGAAACCATATTTTTCCTATAAGTGAAAATCAACAGAAGAAAAGCTAGCAATATACATATAATTCGTTAATCATCAAAACCAGATAATCATCATGGTTAATCACAGTTTAGCATTAGAGGACGATTAACCCTAATTTTTTGTCAACAACCTCCCCCCTTTTGATGATGACAAATTTGTGTTGATTTTTCATATAACATGGCCTGACGGACCTTCTTCCCCTACTAGTCTAAGAATATCTAGGAAGTATTCACGGTCAACTCTTTCACTAACTTCACCAAACCTTTTCATAATGCAGGATGAGATAGAACTCATTTCCTCAGAGTTTGGAGTCTCAGAGAGGATCTTACACGCCCCTCGTACATTCTTAACAACCCATTCTTCTGCATTATAAAACAACCTATTTCTAGCATAACATGGATCACTGTTCCTTCCTAGTTCTAGACTTGTAGCAATTGAAGCAGAAGATGAAGATTTAAGAATACTACCCGGAGCATTCGCTTTCTTTGTACTAGCCTTCTGAATCTCTTTCCCTTTTTTGGTAGATGATGATGATGAATCCATATCACCTAGCTTCTTCTTCTCCACGGATGCACTCATAGAGGTTTGTGCTTTGGAAGTGTCGGCCTTCTTAGTGGGAGTGCCCTTACCAGAGTCGGTCTTCATGTTGGTGATTTTGAGTGTTTGAGTGTTTAGGGTTTAGAGTCAAGAGAATTTTGATTAGAGATAAAATCGGTGTGTGAATTTGGAAAAGATAATGCAGGAGAGAGAATGTTGCGGGATATATGGAGTGGTTGACAATAACTCCTCCACTACTCTTTGTTTTTCTCTGTCCAATATGGAAAACATAAAAAAGTGGCTGCCTTTTTCAGAATTCAACTGCCATATCTTTCGCCTTTTCTTCTGACCTCTGGATAATAACCGTTGTCTACAATAGATATGGTTTTTCCAAAAACCATAACTCTATGGCATCAACTTGTAGATGGTGTCATACGAAGCCAGAATTTCCCCAAATTTCCTTTCAGTACCTCTGATGATTCGAACACCTTTTGAATGTGTCCTCATTTGCTTAAATACATGGTGATAATATGCAAGTGTTATGAGTGCAATAACCTAATATGATGCATGAAAGATATAACCATAGATATGGTTTTTGCAAATACCAGATTAACTCACAGACTTTTAAGGTAAATTGCATATTCCAAGCTCGAGTCTGATTTTTGTGAATTGCTCCTCTTTGAGTGGCTTTGCGAAAATATCAGCAAGTTGATTTTCAATCTTGACAAATTCAATGGCCACATCTTTCTTCAACACATGATCTCGGATGAAATGATGTCGAACTTCAATATGCTTTGTCCGAGAGTGTTGCACAGGATTTTTGGTCAAATTGATCGGACTTGAACTATCACAATAGATAGGCACACAGTTAAAGGTTAGTCCATAATCAGACAGAATTTGCTTCATCCATAGAACTTGAGCACAACATGCTCCAGCCGCCACATATTCAGCTTCTGTGGTAGATGTAGCAATCGAATTTTGCTTCTTGCTTGACCATGACACAAGGGATTGTCCAAGTAATTGACATGCCCACTTGTGCTTTTCCTATCTAATGTACATCCTGCAAAGTCTGCATCTGAATAACTTATGAGAGTAAAAGCATCAACTTTGGGGTATCATAATCCAAGTGATGGTGTACCTTTCAAGTACTTAAAAATATGCTTTATAGCTTTAAGATGAGATTCTTTTGGACAAGATTGAAATCAAGTACATAGACATACACTAAACATGATGTTAGGTCTGGTAGTAGTAAGAAATAGAAGACTACCTATCATGCCTCGATACATCTTGATATCAACATTCTTACCACTCTCTTCCTTGTCAAGTTTAGTTGATGTACTCATAGGCGTAGGACTGGATTTGGTTTCGTCCATACCAAATCTCTTAAGCAACTCTCGGATATACTTTGCTTGATTTATGAAGACACCACCATCAAGTTGTTTGACTTGAAATCCCAAGAAGTATGTGAGTTCACCCATCATACTCATCTTAAACTCACTATGCATAAGTTTCTCAAACTCCTTACAAAGAAGATCATTAGTAGCACCAAATAGAATATCATCAACATATATTTGCACAATGATCACATCATCTTTGCATGTTTTGACAGATAAGGTGGAATCAACTTTACCTCTCCTAAAATCTTTAGACACAAGATAAGAACTCAGTCTATCATACCATGCCCTAGGAGCTTGTTTTAGTCCATATAAAGCCTTTTTAAGTTTATAAACATAATCTGGATGATCATGACATTCAAAACCTGGTGGTTGTTCTATATAGACTTCTTCCATAATAATGCCATTCAAAAATGCACTCTTAACATCCATCTGATATAATTTAAATGATCTACATGATGTAAAGGCAAGTAACATGTGAATAGATTCTAACCTAGCAATAGGGAGCAAAAGTCTCATCATAATCAATACCTTCCTCTTGATTATAGCCTTAAGCAACTAACCTGGCTTTGTTTCTTATCACAATACCGGATTCATTGTTTTTGTTTCTGAATACCCATTTTGTTCCAATGACAGGGTGTTCAGGTGGTCTAGGTACCAACTTCCACATATCACTTCTTCTGAACTGATTCAGTTCCTCTTGTATTGCATTGACCCAACATTCATCTTGGAAGGCATCATGTGTGTTCTTGGGCTCAATTTGTGACAAGAATACAAGGTGTGTGTTCACATTCCTTAAGGATGATATTGTGGTTACTCCTCTAGTGATGTCACCAAAAATAACATCAGTTGATAGTCCTCTAGGTGCTCTGATGTCTTGAGGAATACGTTGTGAAGTTGAAGCATGTGAAGAGACATTTGGTTTTTCAGAAATCAAATCTGGCAGATTGTCATGTTGTTGCTGTGATGCTTCATATGGAACCAATACAGGTAGTTCTTCATCTTTTTCATCAGATGGAATGTCAATGTTAATAACCTGTGGTTGCACATCAAGAGTACCATCTGCATCTTCATCAACACTTGCATCACATGGATTAGTCTCATAAAAAACAACATGTATGGTTTCTTCAACAACCATATTTATCTTGTTGTAGACACGATATGCTTTACTGGTTGTAGAATAACCAAGGAAAATGCCATCAACAGATTTTCCTTCAAACTTATCTAGGATATCCTTTGTATTCAAAATATAGCATTTAGACCCAAAGACTCGAAAATAAGAAATATTTTGTTTCTTCCCATACCAAATTTCATAAGGTGTCTTTTCAATTATAGGACGCATAAAGACTCTATTTAAAATGTAGCATGCTGTGTTCACACCCTCTGCCAAGAAATATGCTGGTAACTTATGCTCATTAAGCATAATTGTAGCCATTTCCTGCAAGGTTCGATTCTTCCTTTCGACAACCCCATTTTGTTGTGGTGTTCTAGGAGTCGAAAATGTGTGTACTATGAAATTTTGCTCACAGAATTGTTTAAAAGTATGATTATCAAATTCTCCTCCATGATCACTTTTAATTTTTGAAATTTTATACCCTTTTTCATTCTGTAATCGATTGACCAGATTAATAAACTCATCACAGGCATGATCCTTATGAGCAAGAAATATGACCCATGTATATCTAGAGCAATCATCAACTATGACAAAAACATATCTTTTACCACCTATACTCATTGTTCTCATAGGTCCAAACAAATCCATATGCAATAATTCAAGTGGTCTAGATGTAGAGATAGCATTTTTGGGTTTAAAGGAACTTTTAACCTGTTTATCAAGCTGACATGCACGCCATGTAGCTTCTTTTTCATATTTGAGTGCGGGTAAACCTTTCACCAACATTTTGCTTGATAATGGATATGAGGTCCAAGTTGGCATGCCCTAGCCTTCTGTGCCACAAGGTTGGTGTTTCTGTTCTGGCACTTAAGCACTTAAGATCAGAGTTAGTAGCATTGTCAAAGCATATAGAATAGAAATTCCCTTTTTTGGTACCTGTAAATATCACATCTTTGTCTACCGAACTAACTAAGCATTTTGATGCTTCAAATGTGACACTAAAACCTTTATAACAGAGTTGACTAACACTAAGCAGATTATATTTAAGATTATCAAAAAGCAAAACATGTTCAATAGATAGAGTAGAGTCAATGTTACCAAACCCGAGAATTTATCTTTTGGACTTGTCCCCAAAAGTTACTTTTCCTCAGTCCTTCATGGTCAGGGATGAAAACATGGATATCTCTCTAGTCATATGCCTTGAGCATCCACTGTCTAGAATCCATTCATTTCTTGTCATCTGTAGAAAACAACTAGGTTTTAGGTACCCAAACTAACTTGGGTCCTTTGGGGTTAGATTTTGTTCCTTTCGGAACCCACACATATCTAACATTTTCATTTCTATTTTATTCCAACAAGTCTTGATACCATGACCATTCTTTCCACAGTAATAGCAAGTAATTCGTGAAGCATGATAATGTGTGTGCATGTAATTCCTAGAATGCGCATAAGTGTTTCTTCTAAACCTATGGGACTGCATACTACGATTTGGTTTTCTAAAAACCATATCTGGCCTGTATGACATATTCTTTTTATATAGTTTTCTAACAACCTGATTTGACATACTTGACTTAGGAGCATAATGGTTCACATACTTGTGTGTCCTAACTGTTGGGCCCGGTGGCACTATCTTGCGGAAATAATATCATTTCACAAGGAAATAAACAAGTGGAGGACAAAAAAGATAAATGACACACAGTATTTAACGTGGTTCGCCCAAATACCGGGCTACGTCCACAATCCCGATCCCATCGGAAAAACTTCCACTGTAAAATAGTAGGCTTACAAGAGAGACTTCCCTAGATTTTAGGGGTATAATCAACCTAGAGTTCTATCCAAAATAGTGTCTCACAAAGTGTTTCCCAAGTGTTTGTCAAAAATACCCCTAAGGTATTTTTCCTCACTATTTTGTCACTCCCTAATTTAAGAGGGGATTTCTTCCCTCCTTCCAACACTCTCTCTATCTCTCACTGTCTTCTCTTATTCACTCTTTTTGTGAATGAATGGGATGATTTTGAAGAGCAAATGAGGAGCCTATTTATAGGCACTCTGCAGGGGCCAAATTGCAAGATTTTACAACTATAGGGACCAACTTGCAAAGCTCCACTAATAATGCTCCATTAACTCTTAGTGCTCCATTAACCTCTTAGTGCTTCACTAATTGGAATTAGTGGTGGTGGTGACCCCCCAAAGTGGCCAAAGTGGGAGGAACCAACAATTCTCCCCCTTCCGACTACATGTTGGGGGGATCCACCAGTCTAGCAGCTTCACGGCAGTATTCAAACTTCCCTGTTGGAAGTGTCTTCGTCAGCATGTCAGAGCCATTCTCTTCTGTATGGATCTTCTCAAGTTGCAACATCTTCTTCTCTAGTACATCCCTGATCCAATTGTTTCTCACATCAATGTGTTTCGTTCTGGAATGAAAGGAGGCATTCTTCGCAAGATGGATAGCACTCTGACTATCACAAAACAATTGGCAACTGTCTTGTGAAAAACCAAGTTCAGTTAAGAACTTCTTCATCCACAACAACTCCTTGCATGCTTTCGACGCTGCAATGAACTCGGCTTCTGTAGTTGACAGAGCAACACACTTCTGTAACCTTAATTGCCATGACATAGCTCCCCCTGAAAAATTAATCAGGTATCCTGATGTAGATTTTCTGAAACTAACATCACCAGCCATATCTGCATCGGTGTATCCAACCAACACAGGTTTGTCTTCTCCAAAACACAGGCACATTTTGGAGGTTCCTCGTAGATACCTAAAAATCCACTTGACAGCATTCCAATGCTCTTTACCAGGATTAGAAAGGTATCGGCTCACCACTCCGACTGCGTGAGCAATGTCTGGTCGGGTACATACCATGGCATACATCAAGCTTCCCACTGCTGAGGCATATAGAATCCGCTCCATCTCTTTCTTCTCCTCATCTATAGATGGACTCTGCTCAGGACTTAGTCTAAAGTAGTTAGCAAGAGGATAGCTGACTGCTTTAGCTTTATCCATGTTGAACCGTTGAAGTACCTTCTCTATGTACTTCTCTTGGGATAGCCATATCTTCTTGGCTTGTCGATCTCGAACAATTCTCATCCCGAGAATTTGTTTTACTGGCCCCAAGTCTTTCATGGCAAAAAACTTGCTTAGCTGTGCTTTCAAGCTGTTGATTCTGGAAACATTCCGGCCAACAATCAGCATATCATCCACATAGAGCGATAGGATGATGAAGTCATCATCAGAAAATTTCTGGACGAATACACAGTGGTCTGAAGTAGTCTTCTTGTATCCCTATTGCCCCATCACAGACTCAAACTTCTTATACCACTGTCTTGGGGCTTGTTTTAAGCCGTAGAGGCTCTTCTTCAATCTGCAAACATAGTCCTCTTTTCCTTTCTGCTGGAAACCCTCTGGCTGCTCCATGTATATTTCTTCTTCCAAATCACCATGTAGGAAGGCTGTTTTGACATCCATCTACTCAACCTCCAGGTTAAGACTCGCAGCTAATCCCAGCACTGTGCGGATTGAGGTCATTTTCACCACTGGTGAGAAGATTTCATCAAAGTCAATCCTTTTCCTTTGACTGAAACCTTTGACAACTAATCTTGCTTTGAATCTTGGAAGTGGACTGTGCTCTTCATGCTTGATCCTGAACACCCACTTGTTTTACAAAGCTCTCTTGCCTTTAGGCAGCTTCACCAGTTCAAATGTCTTGTTCTCATGCAAGGATTTCATCTCTTCTCGCATGGCTTGAATCCACTTCTCCTTATGCTCATCACTAACAGCTTCATCATAGCTTTCTGGCTCTCCCCCATCAGTGAGTAATGAATACTCGTTTGGAGAGTACCTAGTAGAGGGTTGCACGGCTCTTCCGGACCTTGTGCGATAAGGAGAATTACTTGCTGGCTGAGGAGGGTCATCACTAGCTGAATCATCATTAGCTGCATCATCATTGCCATCATCTTCAATAGCATCTGCTGGCTCATCTTCAGCAGGATCATCTGGAATTTCAGGATGAATATCCTGAACATCATCTCCAACTTGTCTCGGCGTCTCTATTGGAGGTAACTGAAACTCCTCTAGATCATTACTAGGCTTCTCTGCTTTGTCAATGTCTTCTATGGTCTGATCCTCCATAAAGACAACATCTCGACTCCTGATAAGCTTCTTCTCTACTGGATCATAAAGCCTATAGCCAAACATGTCTTGGCCATAACCGATGAATACACACTGCCTTGTCTTGGCATCTAGTTTGCTTCTTTCATCCTTGGGGATGTGAACATGAACTTTACACCCAAACACTCGTAGGTGATCATAGGAAATGTCCCTTCCTGACCACACCTTCTCTGGAGTCTCATACTGAAGAGGAACACAAGGTGAATGGTTCAGCACATAAGCCGCTGTGAGTAGTGCTTCACCCCAAAAGACCTGTGGTAACTTCGAGTGAGAGAGTAAGCATCTTGTTCTCTCAATCAAAGTTCTGTTCATCCTCTCAGCTAGGCCATTCAACTGTGGAGTTTTGGGTGGAGTAAACTGATGCCGAATACCATGCTCTTTGCAGTAAGCATCAAATGGACCTATGTATTCACCGCCATTATCTATCCGGATGCACTTCAGCTTCTTTCCTGTCTCCCTTTCCACCATAGTTAGAAACTGCTTGAAGACTGACAACACTTGATCTTTAGACTTCAATGTGTAAGCCCAGGTTTTCTGTGAGTGATCATCAATGAAGGTCACAAAATACTGGGCACCACCAAGGGACTTGTTGAAAGGCCCGCAGAGATCTAAGTGTACCAGTTCTAGCACATCTTTCTTTCTAGAAGGAGGAAAGCTCTTGAAAGAAACTCTATTCTGCTTACCAGCTAGACAGTGACTGCACTTCTTCAGCTGGATTTGGTTCAATCCTGACAGAACATTCTTCTTAACCAGATTCACCATTGACTTCTCAACCATGTGTCCAAGGCGTCTATGCCACAGCTGAACTTGGCTGTCGTTCTCCACAACATTTACATCATGCTGAGGAACCTTTGCCTGGGTCACGTACAACTTTGACACCGTTGTACCTTGTGCCACCACTAACGAGCCTTTGGTGAGCTTCCATTGACCATTGTAGAAGGTATTACAAAAACCTTTCTCGTCGAGCTTATCAACAGAGATCAGATTCAGGCGCATATCTGGAATATGCCTGACATTCTTCAAAATCAGCTTCTTCCCGTTCATGGTCTCTAGGCATACATCTCCTTTACCGACAACTATCGAGGATTTATCATTTCCCATTCTCACAGACCCAAAGTTACAGGGTGTGTAAGATGAGAAGAGTTCTCTCTGTGGTGTAGCATGAACAGTAGAACCACTATCAACTACCCAGCTTGACTCTTGGATAGTAAGGTTGATGATATCATCATCACAGACAACATTGAATTCTCCAAGAGAGTTCTCTTCATTATCACTGCTCTCTTCTTTCTTCACATCTTTGCCTTTGTTCTTCTTCTGGTCCTTTTTGAACTGTCGGCAGAATCTCTTGATGTGGCCCTTCTTCTTGTAGTAATGGCACTCAACAATGGAAAATTTGTTGGACTTTTCTCTGCTCTAGTCTCGGTTGCTTTGACCCTTGTTTTGACTTCTCCCCCTCGTCACTGTAGCCAAGACCTCTGACTGTGAAGAAGATGAGCCTTGTGTTCTTCGTCTCATCTCTTCATTCAGAATGCCACTTTTGACGGTTGCCATACTCACGACACCGTTAGGTGCAAAGTTTGTGATTGAAACCTTCAAGGTTTCCCATGAATCTGGGAGTGTCGCCAAGACCATAAGAGCAAGCACCTCATCATCGAATTTTATGCCCATACTAGCCAACTGATCCACGATCCCTTGCATCTCATTAAGGTGATCTGCAATCAATTTGCCTTCCTGATATTTTACTTGCATTAACTTCGTCAAGTAAAATAGATTGTTGTTCCCTGTCTTTGAGGCATATAATTCTTCGAGCTTCTCCCACAACGTTCTAGCATGCTCAATGCCAGAAATGTGGTTGTAAACATTATTCTCAACAAATTGCCGTATATAGCCGCAGACTTGGATGTGTTCAAACTCCCACTTCTCGTCTGACTTTTCTTCAGGTTTTACCAGACTAAACACTGGTAAATGCATCTTCGTCACGAACAGGAGATCCTTCATCTTGTTTCTCCATAGGTGGTAGTTTGTACCATCAAGGGTGATCATCTTGTTTATCCTCGCCTCCATCTGGATCAAATATTAACTAGCTCCTCGATCTAGGAAAATCCTTGCGGTGAATAGTGCCCGTACAAGTAGTGAATTGAACTGATTCGATAATTCCCAGGAAAGATGACCTAGCCGATCTCCTAAGACAGAATTATCATTCCAAGATAAATCCCCAGGAAAGACTGGAGGAATAAAGGTTCACTTAAAACCCAACCTCCTAGACAAGACTTACTTGCACAGTGTATTAATTCACAACCTTGCACTTGACAAAGCACAAACCTTCTGCTCCACTACCAGTTGTTGGGCCCGGTGGCACTATCTTGCGGAAATAATATCACTTCACAAGGAAATAAACAAGTGGAGGACAAAAAAGATAAATGACACACAATATTTAACGTGGTTCGCCCAAATACCGGGCTACGTCCACAATCCCGATCCCACCGGAAAAACTTCCACTATAAAATAGTAGGCTTACAAGAGAGACTTCCCTAGATTTTAGGGGTATAATCAACCTAGAGTTCTATCCAAAATAGTGTCTCACAAGGTGTTTCCCAAGTGTTTGTCAAAAATACCCCTAAGGTATTTTTCCTCACTATTTTGTCACTCCCTAACTTAAGAGGGGATTTCTTCTCTCCTTCCAACACTCTCTCAATCTCTCACTCTCTTCTCTTATTCACTCTTGTTGTGAATGAATGGGATGATTTTGAAGAGCAAATGAGGAGCCTATTTATAGGCACTCTGCAGGGACCAAATTGCAAGATTTTACAACTATAGAGACCAACTTGCAAAGCTCCACTAATAATGCTCCACTAACTCTTAGTGCTCCATTAACCTCTTAGTGCTCCACTAATTAGAATTAGTGGTGGTGGTGACCTCCCAAAGTGGCCAAAGTGGGAGGAACCAACACTAACATTCCTAAGAAGTGAAGTATCTGGTTTGTATGGTACACTAGATTCTGCCCTAACAAATCACACAGTCAGATTTGGTTTTTCAGAAACCAAATGTGTAGCACCTAATCCTTCTTTTTGTGTAGAGCTTTGTTGTTGTCCTAACAACATGTTCAGATTATTGGTACTGCCAGTAAACTTCTCTAAAGATAATTTTAGATCAGTGACATGCTTATCAAGAACATTTTTCTCATTGACAGGAACTTTACACATATCACTCTTGCAAGTACATCCCTTTTCAAGTTCGTCATAAGCATTTTTTAGTGCAAATTTCTCAGCTTTTAAATCATCACATACTTTCATAGCATCAGTATTAGCTAGTATAAGTATCTCATTTTCATTTTTATAGGCTTCCTCATCAAATTCAAGCAAATCAATCTTCTTCTTATACTTCTTATTTTTCTTAACTACTTGTTTGTATTTGGTATGCAATTCATCAAAATCATCAAGTAATTCTTCTATATTAAGATCAGTAGAATCTGTTACCTCAGAATCTACTTGGGCCATGAAGGAACGGTTGGTTTCCTCCTCGGCATCAGAATCGGTTGAGGAGTCTGAATCATCCCACGCAGCCATAGCCTTCTTTTCCTTGGTTTTTGAAAAACCAGATCGGTCCTTCTTTTGAAAAGGACACTTATACTTGATATGGCCTGGACGATTGCAACCAAAGCACACCAAAGAGTCTTTCATGGGCTCCTCAGCTTTTGTGACCTTAAGATTCTTCCCTTTGAGTTGCTTCTTCATCTTAAGGTACCTTACAAATCTTCTGGTGAGGAAGCCATATCGGAGTCGCCATCATCATCGTTTGGTTCTTGAACCTTTAATGTGACGTCCTTCCTCTTTGGTTCAATTTTGTCGCCATGACAAATTAGCTTGCCAATAAGCTCATCATAAGATAGCAAATTCAAGTTCTGAGCTTCTTCAATGGCAGTCACTTTAGATTCCCATTCTTTGGGAAGTGACCTTAAAATCTTTGCAACCTTTTCTCTATGTGTCATCACCTTTCCAAGTGATGTAAGGTAATTGCAAAGTCTAGTAAAACGAGTATCCACAGCATGTATGGTTTCTCCAGAATCCATTTGAAAAAGCTCATACTCTCGCATCAAGCGATTGAGCCTAGATTCTTTAACTTGGTTTGTGCCTTCATGAGTGATGCACAATAATCTCCATATTTCATGAGCAGTTTCACAAGATCTAACTCTTTGAAACTCACTCTCACTGATTCTGCATAGTAGAGCATTCTTGGCTTGAGCATCAAGCTTTGCTCTTTTCATTTCATCATCTGTGCAGAGATGCATAGGACTGTTTGGCCTGTTGTAAGGATTCTGGACATTGTGCCACATCTCAATGTCCTTTCCTTCAAGGAAGATCTTCATCCGAAACTTCCAATAGTCAAAGTTTTTCCCATCAAAGTATGGTGCCTTGTTCACGCTTGTACCCTCAAAACCATGATCTTTGTCTCTGGATTTTACTCATTTGAACTGAGAACGCAGCTCCGCTACCAATTGTAGGCCCAAAAATGCCTAAGAGGGGGGTGAATTAGGCCTCAAAACTTTTTCGGTCAGAAAGATTTGGTTTTTGCAATACCAAATCTCAGCGGGCAGATTTGGTTTTTGAGATACCAAATCTGTTAAGTACTTAGCGAGTATATGGAGCAAGAAAGCGAGTAGAGAGGGAGTAGAAAAAAGTGAATACAGTGATTTAGAGTGGTTCCCCCTCACTAGGTACTCCACTACCTAAAGGTTCCTTCCTTTAGGATTTGAAAACACTCACTATACTTAGGTTTTTGCGGGGTCAACCTTAACCGTTACAAACACAAGCTTTTCTAGGCTAAGCTCGAACCTTTACAAGTTTTTCATAGGCTAAGCTCTAACCTACATAAGCTTTTTATAGGCTAAGCTTGAACTTACCCTCAAATCTAATCCTAGACTTGAGTACCCAGCAGAACTAAACTAAGTCTTGCTTACAAATTGCCCCTTGAAACAGTTTCGCACTATAAGTAGAAAAACCAGATCAAATACCAAATCTTTTAAACTCAAGTATACACTCAGAATATGCGCAATAGCTGGGATAATCTTCCAAAGGTGTAAACACCCTCTTTATAGGATTTGAGTGTGGGGGATAAGCTCCTGCAACGGCTCCTTGTACTTCAGTTGACTTCAGTTCATTAAAGCTTCAGTTTGGTGCCCTTATCCATGTCAACTCCTTGGTAGCAACGAATTACCAAATCTGGAAAGTTTGGACCACCTTCTCGAGTTAAGTGGGAGTTTGGTGGAAACATCTTCTGCACTTCTATAAAGTCTTCTCTCTTACTTGTTCTCCAATTCAAACGGTCTGGAAGTGGGATTTAAATGCTTGCAGGACCACACGCAACTTGTACAACAATTTGATGTTGACAGCTTCAGATATGGTATCGGTAAAAACCATATGTCGTGCGTCCAAGATATGGTATCGATAAAAACCATATATCGTGTGTCCAAGATATGGTGTCGGCAGAAACTATATTTTTCCTACAAGTGAAAATCAACACAAGCAAAGCTAGCAATACATATATAATTTGTTAATCATCAAAACCAGATAATCATCATGGTTAATCACAGTTTAGTATTAGAGGATGATTAACCCTAATTTTTGGTCAACAGTTTTAACCTTGTAAGTCCAAGGAGAATATAGTTAGTTTTGCAGATGCAGGTCATTAATTTGATCCACATAAAGCACAGGCAGATACATGCTACTTCTTTACACATGAAGGAACTGCTATATGATGGTGACCCCAAAACAAGATAGCGAGGAAGAAGTTCCAACAACAAATTATGAAGATAATGCTCCCTACATTGTCCAATTGAAGGAGGGATACATCAAAAGTGATCGGGCAAAGCATATATCACCAAATGTGATATTTATATCAACAGATTCATTCAAGTGACAACCTAGCGTATTTATTTATGAAATTACTTCCTACTTCAACTTTTGAAAAGTTGATAAAGAAGATTGGCATGCGACGACTTCGAGAGATCAAGGGAGACCAAAATGAGGGGGAGTAGAATACGCACTGCACTCTTTTTTCCTTCACCAAGTTTTTATCCCACTAGGTTTTTCTTAGTAAGGTTTTTAACGAGCCAGTTTGTCCTAAGTGTGTTCTATCCAAAGTACAATGACATTTAAGGGGGAATTTTGTAAATAAATCATGGTGAATGCCATTGTTACCATCTAATAAAACTCAATTTTACCGTACCCGAATTTACCCCCGGTAAATATTTTACTCATACACCTAATATCCAATTGGATTCATCTCTTTGGCCATTTACCCTCTATAATTCTATTTGTCCCAATCTTAATACCATCTTCTTTTATCTAATATCTTTTTGATTTTATCATATTAAATTAATCATTCTTATTTATTTTTATCCTCTCATTTTCACCTACCTTGGATATTTCAGCATAAACTCCCTTCTTCTTATTTTCATGCACCTCTCTTCCTAATTTCCCCCATCTAGTTTAATTATTCTCCTTTTTATATTACCATTAATTTTGTATTACTTCCATCAAGGTTATATTATTACCTTGATCAAGGTTATATTATTACCTTGATCAAGGTTGTATTGTTCCATCAAGGAGTAAATTCCATCAACAATTTTATAACAATTAAATAATTTTAGAAAAAAAGAGATTGTAAAATTTAACAAAAAAAAATTTAAAAGTCGGACCATTCGACTTGTCCACCCAATACTTGAAGGCGACGTCGTTTTGAAACACTTCCCAACCCCCACAGTTACATGACCTAATTTGCGCTTCAAATACTCTGTGATATTCACAAGAGAAAGAAAATGCTTCTATACTATGAGTCTTTCAAATGTGTAAAAAGTATGACACTTCGAATCTAACTATTTAAGCACCATGAAATCCAAGGCATAAAATTCATGTAAGATTCTGAAGACAAAAGAAATAATGAGCAGGCATGACTTGTCAAGGGAGCTGAAGCCCTTCTTGTCATAACTAGTCAACCATCTCACCATAAAGCACTCGCCTCGATGTGTCTGTGCTCCCCTCATTTTCTTTTCCACTTCCTGAAGTGCTTGATAGTCTGGAACTTGAAGTGATGGCTAGCGGCGGAGGAGTTGGTTGACGCCTTATTGGGGGTGTTGGCGGAAGCCTAACACTTAAATGACTTGAGTTATACGTTGATGTTGACATAGTAGTGTCTGTGCTAAAAGTTGGTGTGGTGTCTATGGTAAAGGTATCTTCATCTGGTGATTCAGTGGAGAACCTTGTGCTGCTTGGCGAGTCTGATTTTGCTGGAGAGAGGTCTGCGATGCCACCTACTTTGTTGCTTTTCATGATGTAATCTAGGGCAAAAACCACCTGCCAGGTTAAATAAAGAACACGAGGTCAGCTCTCATTAGACTTTGCCTAGAGTCAAATGATAACTAATAAGTCTCTGAATAGTTGCAGAAAATGTGAGGCTTTGAATCCATGAATTGAGACACTGAGTTTGACAGATTGTGTCGTGGAACACTCACCTTATCCATTGTCAATCTTTTCTGAGGATCCTTGCTGAGACATTTTTCTGCTACCCGAACCATCCAAAAGAGTTGATGGACATCGTGGGAGCCTACAATCCTCTGGTCAATTAAATCTGGGTAGTTTCTTTCCTTTAGCAGTGGCCTTGCCTGTATGCAAATGTATCGTACATAGACAATTACTAAAAAGGCTCTCATATATGTTCAGTTCTTCTTGTTTGCAGATGTTAATGTCAGTTTTTGTGCATTGGTTTTAAGCACCATGTCAGGTATGTTTAAGCATTTAAACAAAGATTTCCTACTGGCAAAAAAGTTGATGCATTATTGAGTTGAGGTACTTACCCATCCTACAAGACTTTTTCCTCCAAGTGTTTTATCTGTTGTCTTCAGTCCTGTGATCAGCTGTAACAGCACTACCCCAAAGGAGTAAACGTCTGTCTTGGTTGACACTTTTCCACATTCTGCATATTCAGGTGCTAAATATCCCAGAGTTCCAACGACTCTCGTTTCCAGGGAGTGATCTGAGCCTTCATGTTGAGTTCTTGCGAGACCAAAATCTCCAAGCTGTTGCAGCAAACATGTACAGATCAGCTCTTCATTCAGTAAAATGTTTTGACAATGTTGAGGAGTTGAACTTACAAAAATCCTGCAAATGCAGAATAAAGTTCTGGTTTTGCAAAATTATTTTTTGGTAGATCTTCTACCTTCAGTGCAATGGGTTGAGTAAACACTAAGCACGTGCTATTCCATTGTTGTTTAACTGTCATCAGACTAGTTTTAGTTTTTGACTATTTTGTTCTCTTACTCGGTCCATGCAATGTAATTTTGCCCAGGAAGTTAGAACTGGTTCATGTTTATATTGTAATATTTATGACCAGGAGTTTTAACTGCAAAGAAAAGAGAGTACAGAAGCCTAGAAGTTTGAGATTCCAAAATTTCAGAGCAAAGCAATTCATCCCAGTGCAAGTAAGCTTCCTTGACTTAATCTGATGCAGCATATTCATCAGCTCAATGCATGGGCGTCTAGGACATAAAGCATCAGATGAGAGCATGGATTTGTAGGACATCAAGGTTCAATATGGAGGTGCAAGTATTTATGCTATTACCAATGCTTCATAATCATGAGTAATGAGAATATTGTTTGGCCTCATATCTCTGTGTATGATGTTGTTTGCGTGCAGATATTGCAAGCCTTTGGCGGCTCCCATGGCTATCTTCATCCTCTTTTCCCAATTGAGAGGCCTGCGGGTATGTTCTGCATCATTTAGAAAGCACAAATCAGTAACTCTATGAAGTAGTCTTGCTCTTTGGTACTATATATATTGAACACACTGTCTATCGGTATGTACCAGTACACAAAGGATCTCCAAAACAAGGTTATCCCAATTCTTACTTGATAAATGTTGATCCAGCGATCCATGGCAGACATACTCGTACACAAGCAGCCTGTGGCTTCCTTCTGAACATGATCCTAATAGCATGACCACGTTCTCATTTCTGGCTTTGCTTAGTACTTTGACTTCAGATTTGAATTCCTTCTCTCCTTGGAAGCCGGCATCTTTGTGTTGCTTTACTGCTATCATTAGTCCATTCAATTTACCTTTGTACACAGCACCAAAACCACCCTCTGACAGGAAGTTAGAAGGATGAAAGCCCTCGGTTGCAGCATGGAGCTCAGCATAGGTGAAGTCACTCGTCCATCCTATCTTTGGCCGTCTATTCTTGCAAACTGAGCAAACTGAATTCTTGAATACCTCATCCGGCCCTCCCTTCCAATCATCAAAGTTCTTTTGTCGTTTCGGTTCTTCATTTGGGCTCACTGTGTTATCCCCTTGTTGGCTCTCAACATTTGAAGCTGGAGATGGCTCTGCTGCTGATTCTCTTTCTGTAGTTGTGGTGTTATCCTCTTGAAGATCCAAGTAGTAGTGCTTTGCCACATGGATGTTAGAACTTGAAACATCATCAAAGACCGAACTGCAAATTGAAGCGGTGGCCATTATAGGTTGATCATGTGTCGAGGATTTGGAATATGAACTTCCTTTGTGATAATCTTGTTGTGGGATGGCTTGACTGGGATGAACATGTTCTTTGACAGAGCTAGTCTTTGGAGGAGTTGGCGGTTCTGATGAAACAATAAGATAGACTTATGTAAGACTACGACAAATGGTAACCTTAGCTTGCAGAACCTGCTTGTGTGAGACTACGACACTGGTGGATCCAGATGAAAGTGCATTATATGAAAACTATGAGAAATTGAGGACACACTTATAAGGTCAGAATAAGATAAGACTGATTGCACTGGTAATTAATGTCTTTAATAGGTATCTTGATATCAGCAGAAATTTCCTTTTTCATACATAATTCACTTGGTCACACATATATGTAACTGGACTAGAAAAGCTATGAAGTTGAGGTGGATTATGCTAGGAAACTCAGTATGGCATTTATCAAAGCATTATGTGAAATTGATACTTACTACGGCTGGAGCCTCCACGCTGTGGGCTTCCTGGTATCATTTCATCATATCTTACTTTCTCTTGGTCATTGTTCGTTGTGTCTTGGCTTTTGCCAAGAGCAGTTTGGTCTGACGGGAATTTTCTGTTTGACCTTGCTTTTGGTGGCCTTAGTTGTTCAATGGTGTTGTCACGCTTGATCCTTGAAATTCCACATGGAAGCTTGTCCATGAAATACTTCTTATCCTTCTTCATTTGCCTGCCACATGTCTCTGTGTTAATATTGCATAGACCAGAAATCAACTTCTAAAGATCAATTATAGGTTCAAATTCTCTTCCTCATCCTTTGCTATCTATTTTTTACATTTTCATTGGCTAGTCATCTGCAGAACTTTAGCAATGACTTGGACGTTGTAATGTTGTGCTATTCATGCTATTCATGTTGAGCTTTGCAGTATTGGTACGAAGATATTTTCTTTTGCCAGTAAAAACTGGACTATCTGCCTTAATACCTATTGTCTCTTGCATATCATTAGCTTTGGAAAGAATATAGATTCATGCGCATATAAGTCATACCTTCTTCTGACGAAATTAATCATCACTTCTTTCAAGCATGATGACCATGTATTGAAACATCTGAGTTGGAATTGAAGTTCATATTTTCATCAAGATAGGCACTATTTTTGACTGGATTAACAGCTTTGAAATACTTGCTCACCTATCAAGTATTACCCAGGTGGCTCTGAAACTTCTTGCAGCTTTTACTGCTACCACCTTTGGTGTAGATCCAGCATGAACTTCTATTCGAAACTCAATCTGAGGAAATTCAAACGCACAATACATCCAGTGAATCGAAGGGCTTTTACAATTTCACTTCTGGTTAAAAAATATTAGTTGCGGACCATAAATTGGATGCAGACACCTTTGATTGAAAAACACACTAAACTAGGATAAAAGCCTCTGCTTATTTAGGACCAGGTGCGGTACCTGGTGCAAATGAAGTGGAAGCATGGAGTTGTAGCAAGAGTCAACTGGTCAGTTCCTATTTATTATTTTTTTTTTTATGCTAAGTTCCTATTTATTATTTAGTTATCTACTATTATTATGATGATTCCTTTTGGATACTGGCAAGCAGGGTTATCTAGTTTTATAAAATACCTTTTTCTTATGATTTTTACTGGTAATTCATGCTGTGTCAAGAAGCTGGAAAAGCAAATAAAAAAATCAGTCTAGCCAATATTTTTGAAGCTGACCTGCTCCGTTTCACACAGCTTAGAAATTTCCCCAATTTCCTCATTGTTCATATACTCTTCTGCCTTCCTGTCAACTTCTTCTGCAATGTACTTTGGGTTCACCCCAAACATTGAACTTGAATCAATCTTGACCTTGTACCCCACTGGAAACAGGAAAATGAAGTAAGAGCAAGTTATATGATTTGGTTTCAACTTCAACATCGACTAGTATCAAAAAAGTGATAGGAACTGGCACTCTGCTGGTGTTGCTCTCCAGAGAGCAACCACATCATGCAAATCTTTTAAGGGTGATGGTCTTGCATCCCTGCCATGCCAACCCTTCTGGGAAGCACATGCCTCCTTTCCATATCCATAATATATAAGTTTTTCTCTTTCATTTGTGAGAATGATTAAAAAAAAAAATAAGCATAATTAAATTCATACAAAGCTATTTGGTATGAAAGATAACGTACTAGGACTATTAACCTGGTGAAGAACTCCAAAGAGTATAAGCGTATCTCCAGGTTTAAGCGAAAAGCCTTGAAGGACCCATCTGATTGCCACTGCATTGATATCCCTCGATGTGTCTTGGATCACCACTACTCTTTGAGCGTCTTCAGCCATCATATTTCTCGTATCCTAGAAACACTTTCTACAGATTTTGAAACTATTACTCTTGCCCCTAAAACTATGTATCTTAAAGAGTTATTGGCAATAGTGTACAAAATTCTTACAGTTCTGTAGTTTAGTAGTAATAATTTTGCTTAGTAATATGTTAGCTGAGAGGTAATCTTCTTTGTTCTTGCACTGAAATCACCACCTGGCCAGTTAAGGCCAGTACTATTATCCCAGGAAGTGGGCAGAAAGTATATATATACACTTGAATATCTTAGTGTAAGATGTGATCCAATAGATAAAACCTTAGAAGAAAATAAGTATGAGCTCTCTGCCACTTTTACTCAAGAGATGATGAAAATTAGATATTTGCAAGAAACAGCAAATGAAACGCAGATAAAAATATATATTGGACAAGCAATGCAGAAGTGTGATGGAAACCGGAAAGAGTGGTTGGTGAAAGAAGCAAGTTCCTGAATTGGCTTTAGCACATGGTTTATATGTATTCAAGATGTGGGTGGTGGTGTGTTGTTTACTTGGTCACGCCATTGTTATTATCAGATATATGTTGGCAATTACTATGGCCTGTGAAATTGCAAAGTACATACTTGTCCGTAGTTCTTGCATCGGTTGGAGAGAATATTACAGCTGGAAATTGCAAAGCTCTCATCCTAGGAAATGTCTCTGGTTCCACCAATTATATTTGTTTATTTGACTTCCTTGTTGATTCATAAATTAAGGATGATTGAGACTTTGCCATGCCACAAGCCTGACATTATGGAGTTCTAGTACAGCTTTTGTGAAGCTGTTTTTTTTTTTCAGTTTTAAAAGCGACCTCGCTGGTCTCCTAGGAGTCTTAACTAGGTGATAATCAATGGGTTGAATAGAATATCCTACATAATTGATATTAACCTGAATCAATGCTTCAAATCCCTCCATGGAAAGAACTATGAAGTCTCTAAAGCTAGACAACTTTTGGAAAATGACTCATTGGATGGATTACTCCTTTTTTTTTTTTTGATAATGGAGGGATTACTTTCTTCTAAGTCTACTTTTAAGGAAGTCTAATTAAAATTATATGCATTAAATTGTTTTAAGTTTTTTTACAAAAAAAATTATGAACCCTACCCGACCAAAAAAAATCCACCTTGTGGGTTAAACACACTTAGTATTTTCTTATCAATTTTTTTTTAAAAAAAATAAAAGCAACAAAAAATTAAACTCCCCTCTTCCCGACGTCGGCGACAACCACCAACACCACCCTCACTTCTTTTGCCCCAATGACGAGAACCACCACCACTACCAGTGGCGGATCTACAGTGTAGTCACTGTAGGCAAGTGACTACACTGAGGTCTTAAAAAAAGAAATTAATGTGGAGATTTGTGGAGATTTTTATGACTTAAATATAAATTACCTACATTAGATCTAAAAACAATTAATGTGGAGGTTTTTCTTGACTTAAATATAAAAGCTTCTAGACAACACGCCTATTTAATATAGTGAGAGCATTTAACTAAAAATTAAAGTCTACAAAATTTTTCCTATTTTATTCAATGATAATTACCTTTTGCCTATTTTATTTAATCACACAACTTTTTTCCTATCCCCTCCTATTATATAGAACAACATTTTTCCTATCCTCTTCTCCTATTCTATACAACCACCGTGTGAGCTTTAATTTTACATGATTTAGCCTATTTCATTCATTTTTTCATTGATTTAAGCAATTTTTACTGATATGTTCCATTAGATTTAGTTTATGCAAGTAACTACTAACCATAAAATAATTAAATAAGGTGAATTGTGATAGTGATGAGTGATATTGTCTCAGTTGAATATTAATTTTTATGTTTAACTAAATCATAAAAATAACTAAATCACGTTGCTAAAATTAAATGTCCATAATTAAAAGAGAATTTTAATTTTTATGAATAATATTCTCACATTGTAGCCTCTAGGAAGATTGATTTTAAAGTTAATTTGTTTTCTTTATATGTTTAAATGATTGGAAACTAATAGTAGACATATTTAATTTGTTTCACCGTAAGAATTTTCCGGGCGATGAACATCATAAAAAATGGCCTGCATAATCGAATAGGTGATGAGCTATTGAATGATTATTTCATTACTTATGTTGAGAAAGATGTATTTGCTAATATTGAGAACGAACATATTATTCCGTATTTTTTAAATATGGCAATGTTTAGGGAACAATTGTAATATTTATTTTATTTTAACAGTACAATTTTTTGAAGTTCTCTTTTATATATATTAGATTGAAATTTGAAATAATTGTTTATTATTTTTTGCCTACACTGAAAAATATTCCTGGATCCGGCCACTGACCACCACCCTTCCTTCATCTACCCTCCCAAAACAGCCTCCGACAAGCATGCATCCACAGCAACACTATGTCTACAAATACAAAGCCACAACCCGTTCAAACCTAACTCAGATTCAACACCATCACCACCACCGAATTCTGCAGCAACCACAACCCGAACCACCAATTAACCAAACCCAACAACCATCCACACCAACAAGACCTGATTAGTTGTTACCCAAAAACTAGAAGAGAGCTCGAACAGAGGAAAGGTAGAACAATGGCCTAAGGAGGCAGCGTGGCAACACACGTCTTACCCTTGCTCGGCAATGGTGACTCATCACTTTCAGGGGCGTCGATGGTGTGTCCTCGTCCCCATTTTGATTTATTAATTAATTGTAATCATATAGATTCATTGTTTAAACATTCGACTTATTGTTGCAAATCGCCTAGAAAAGCGGGATGGGATGTGATTTTGAATCTGGAATGGAGTTGGGTTGCCAAACTTGGCCCTGCAATCGTAAGCGGCCAACACTCCTTATTCTAGAAATCACGATACCAATAGTTTAGTTTTGGAGCTATCGTTGTTTTGTACAGATCTTCTTGGATGAAGGTGGAAGAAGACCAGGTGTGAAGGCCAGTATCCCAATTTAATAAAAACAAACAATTAATTAAATGAAAGAGATTTACCCAAATTTCCTTGAAACCCGGGATACGAATACCGGTGCTTCAGCACACAAACATTAACCATAGAAATTTATTAACACCGAGATGTCATAAAATGAAAGAAATAAACCGGCTTAACAAGTCGTAAGCCACCACGGCATCACGCTGAAATAACATCACAAAATTAAATTCCGGCAAAACACCGATAAAGAAGTCAAAACATTTATGACATCTCAAATTAATTCTCATGCAGCGGAAGATGAAAATAATAATAAAAACCAAGGTAGAAAATAACATGCATATGGGCCCTATGGATCCAATGCACAACTACCTACTGAAGTATCTGCGTCTGAACTCCGAGTCGAGGATAAGGTGAGGACAACCCGCTAACTAAGGTCTGAAAAACAACGGTGGCGATTATGTGAGTCGCCTACTCAATGAACATTAAAAGTCTATGTATACATGAAAGTGAAGTCATGCTCGTAGGGTGAGTAGTTCACGAGCACAAGTACAGCATACAAGCAATATCAGAATGGTAGATTCTGAGGTCTAAAACCACCGATAAATCTCGAGTGGCCGCTAGCTACCTGAGGGTGCACTCAGACACACCTAACTGGTGCAAGTCTTCCAGGGGTGCACCTACATCCCCTGGGATACCATGCTAAACAGCATAAAGTGACCCGAGGGTACCCAACCCTCCCTCGGGGCTACCAGCCGACTCCACAGTAGAATTGATATTTTATTCTTAATTACACTTTTATATTTCTGTTGAAATACATTATGCTTTCTAGGGATGTGTGAATTCTATGTGTTTTGTTTCATCCGGGCCTTCGGCCCATAACCACACACTATCACCAAAACATAATACATGTTATTTTCAATAACGATTCCTCATATAGAAATTAGGCATGTGAGAACAATCAGGTATACAATTCCAATCCGCATGTAGCAAACAAGGCAAGTAAACAAACAAACCACACCAACATGCATTCACAAAACATATATAAAAGACTTGTAATGTCACCTCAAAAATGCAGATTATGACTTCTCCCCGATCTGAGTCTACAGCTCCAGAGGTATCTCCCGTGCCTGAATACCGGTACATAATATAATCACTAAACCAAATTTTTTAGAAGTAAAAACGTGTATGCATGCTAAAGGTATGCTCCAATCGAGTAACTCCCGACCCTAACTATCTGATTATAAGATTTCTGGTCTAAGCCCAAAAGAATATTTCTCATCAATAACTCCAAAGAAAAAGGAATCTAAGGTTCGCCGGTCTAAGTCCATAAAAAATTCTCGGGCCTAAGGCCCACTAAACCCTTAATCATGAATTCCGGGCCGAGGGCCCACTTCCCTAAATTCATATTTACCGATTATGAAATTGGCTTCGAGTCCGTTCCTTTAAGTCCGTAAATTAAACCATCCGTGATTAGGCCTTAAGTCCATATCTTTAAGTCTATGAAACGTTCTAACTTCAAAATGAGATTATCGGGCTTGGGCTCGGTTTTTCCTAAAACCGTTCTAAGGTTGGTCCCGAGCCCAAGAATTTATCGGCCTAAAGTTCTATCCGTGTCGGTAATTCTTCCCGGCCACACACTCTAACTCTCCACTCTCGGTAAACCACAATTCACGTTATATATATATTTATATAAATATGTATTTCGATAAATAATTCAAAATTCATATACAAGACAAACCGAGACAAAACAAAGGATAAATACCGTCTAAGCAAGAAATATATATCGTTGGACAGAATCCGAGCCTTCGCCGGAAAATTCCCGAGCCTCGCCGGAACAGTACATGCTCCCCGGATTCCGGTCAACTTCGCCGGAAAACAGGTCAAGACGAGCAAACAGAGCCTCAACAACACTGCTGCCACCACCAATCTGCTACCATCCAACAATCGACCACTTCACAACCAAAACGATCACAGGCAGCAACACGAATTTAGGAAATTGGCATAGAATCCTTACCGGGATAGAACAAATAAGCCGTCACTGTCCACCGTCCACAGCTCGAAGACGAACCCAGCCGACGTGCCGAATCGCGCGTCTGCAAGCTCTGCCACTGGAGACCAGAACCACCAGCAACAGACCGCCATAAAAAACACATCGCCATCCCGTGTCGTCCATCCCAAAATCCGACCATAGAAACCCCCCACGCGTACGTCGAGCACACCACCCAACAATTACCGGCCACCAACGAGTGCACACATGCACCGAAACCAAATCAACACAAAAGCCTACAAATCGAGAAGGACGAAGAGGAGAGAATCAAGAGAGGAAGGAACTGGCGGCTTACCTTGTCGAGGTTGCAGCCGCACGCGAGACAGGGCCCAAGTTCGCTCTTGGTTTCTCTCGATTGTCACCGGCCGAGTCGACCTCGGATCCTCGCCGTTCAAACCGTGACGGTAGTGGCTCAAAAGAAAGAAGAATGGAGAGGTGGCGGCGACGGTTTTTTTTGTGTGAGGAAGGAGAGGGGAAAAGAAAGAAAGAAAAGAAGAAGAAGAAGAGGGTCGCGCGCGCCTGGCTTGACCTAGCCAGCCAGACGACATGTCGTCTGGTTTGGCTTGGTCATCCCGCCAGGTTGACTTTTTTTTTTTTCAAAACCTAAAACGACGTAGTTTAAACCAAAACTACGATAAACCTCGTGTTGCATCCCGAAACGCATCTTATATCCGACAAAGCTTAAAAGCGACTTGTTACCACTTATAATTAATAAATCCAATGGAAAATAAATTAATTTTATTTCCATTACCGAAATCCGAAATTTTTTTATAAATCAAAAATGAGAAAATCGGGGCGTTGCACCAGGAGGCTCTCGACTGCAAATCTTATCAATTGCAGAAGATTGATTTATTTGGTCCTATAATTTGTGGACAGATTCAATTAGGAAGTGATTTGCATTTTTTTTTTGTGGTTTGGATCAACAATTTTTCGGTGATTGAATTCTTTCCTTTGGTTGGAAAAAATGCAACAAGAGTCAATTGATTCTGATTTTATAGTATTCTTGGGTAGATGAATCAAGCCTATCGTGGAGAGACAGGGAGAGGAAGGGAAGAAGTAAGTAGGAGGAGAGGTTTATTTCCCTTCTTTTCCGTTAACTAAACCCGCGAGATGCTTAAATAAAGATGTTGTTTCAGGCCATTAAATGTTCAGTTGAACCTCTTAAATCGGGAAAGAATCGAGTAGGAAGCCGAGTGAGGAGCTCGGAAATGAGTGGAACCCACGTCGGCCACGTGGATGTGAAACGATTTCGTAGTCGCTTTGAGTGTTCGCCAGCAGCCCTATTTCCGATAGTATCTACATCAGCATATACCCGCCTAAGAGATATCCCAAAAAAAATTGGGGTATATAAGGAATGTTTTTCATTTTCTATATTCTAAAATAGTTTTAAAGATAAGATCCAAAAATTGTTTTCATTTGAAAACAAACCTTAAAAAACTTATTTGGATTAAAAATTTTGGAAACGCGTCATAATGGGAGGAGAGGCACGATTTGTTTCTCTTCAAAATTTTTTATTTAAAAAACTATTAATCTTCTCCTTCGCTCCACGCGGGCGACTTCAACCGAGTGATGGTGTGGTGCTCGCTAAACTCGCTGCCCTCTACTCATCCAACAGGATCACCAAGAACATGTGGCTCAGCTTCTCTGCCAACCTCCCCTCGAAACCTTGGAGACCGATCTTGGTAAGGGACTCCATCTTTGCCCTATTCAATGCGGCTGCAATGGAAGCTGTTCACTTGCAAAATGGATCTCTAAAGCCTCAATAACCACAACATAAATTTGGTATAACTGTTAAAGAGTATTTATATTTATTTTATTAACAGAATTGCCATTCACCAGTTTTCGGAAACATGGAAAACTTCAAACAATTATTTCCAGATTTTTGGTCTCGAGAACAAATCTGAAAAAAAATTGTTTTCAAAACCAAACATTAAAAACATCTTTCCAAACAAAAACAAATATCTTTTGTGTTTGAAAATAATGAGAACAAGAAACCTGTCTTTGAGAACGGTTTCAAACAAGCCCTAGAATGACTCAAAAAAGTTTGGTGAAAACAGAGAGTTGCAAAATACAATTGGTTCATATGATTGGTGGCCACTGTTCCATAAATAGCAGCAATTCCCTGGGAGAACTGATAAACTAAACACCAAGTACAATATTTTCCATGACCACAAATAACCTCTACAATGCCAACAATGCTCATTGTTGGATACTAGTCCGTCCACCGTTATAAATGCCTATCCATAAGCAAGAATACTCATTACCATCACAAAATCATAGAAGTATAATGGCACCACATCCAGAGAAAGATGTTATGGAAGGTAGAAAGAACATTATCCAAGGGAAGCTACTAATCCTCCATTTGAAGGTAATTGCTAATCCGAGAATATTATATATGCTTGTAAGACCTCAATGAGATAAAGCTCTCAGTTACTATAACACTGCAAAGTTAATTGGCACTTCAAAAATAGCAGAGCAGCCTATAAAACTTCTCAAGTAGCAAATCCTCTGCCCTTGGCACAATTTAATGCAACTAAAATCCTTGTAATATAAAGCATGATCTAAGAAAAAGTAAACGATAATTTCTCTCCACAGGAAATACTTCTAACTACAAATGCAGACTACTCAAAAATTCCCCATCTAATGGCTCTCAGTGTGTGGAGGTCCCAGCTTGCAAATCGTGCACAAGCCAGGCATTAAGAACCAGATGGTAGAAACTGTAGCAAGAAATTGCTCCCCTCTCACAGACAGAGCTTCAGCGATTTTTACCTTGGGAGACAAAGAATGGAAACCTAAAGAATTTGAAGTAATATCAGAAACACCTCATGCCTGTGTCACATTTTCATGCAAACCCAAAAGTCCAACCAAGCAAATTAAACTGCATATTTCTTGTTTCTGAAGTTCTCCTTCAGCAAGGCAAATTTTTTCTTGCACTGGTTCACAGTTTTCCCAGGAACAGCAGTTGCAACTCGCTCCCATCTTTGACTAGTTTCCTTGGGGAAGGTTTTCAGAGCCTGAACCAGTGCCCTTTCCTGCACAGCAGACCAGACATCTTGCTCTGAACTTGAAGATGTCCCATTTTGAGCAATCACATCATCAGCCTTCTGATTGCTTGCACTGCTACTTGAAGACTCTTCTGACTTATCACTCTTTGCAACATTTACTTCAGGAACTTGAGGTGTTGATAACCCCACAATTTCTTCCTTGGTAGTGAGTGGAGATGCAATCGTATGCACAGGCTTCCTCTTTTCAAGGAAAGAATCAAAAGCTTTAGCAGAGTCAGGCTTCTGGAGGAGAACAGTTTTGGTTGCCTTTAAAATATCTTCAACAGATCTTCCTGTACCTATGTATTCAGATATAACCTCCCACCTTCGAGATGTTCCCTTCGGATATTTCTGCATTCCTTTTTTCAGGAGATCAATTTCTTCCTTGCTCCAAGGCTTCTTCTCCTTCTCGGAGCTGCTTAGCGAGACATTTCCATTGGACTCTGTTGCACCATTCTGCTGCGCCTTCTGGTCACCTTGTTTCTTGCACTCAGAATCATGATCTGCTTTACATGCCTCTCTGAGAACTTTTGCTTTCTCTAGGATTTCCTTACATTCCATGTTGTCACATAAGTTCTTTAGTTGTTCAGTATCCAACGACATGCAAAGATTTTCAACATTGTCCTCACAAATATCAAGCAAGCATTGAGACACGAGTGGAGCAGAAATTGTCCGAAGACGATTTCGCTCTTTTCGCAAAAGCTTCTTCTCCTTTTCTTTCATCTTTTTGTGCTGCAAGGCAGCCTCGGCAGCACGCTTTTCCTCCTCTTCTTTCCGGCGTTTCTCCTCTTCAGCAGCCCTTGCAGCTTCTTCCTCCTGTAACTTCTTTGCCAAATACTTAGCCTCCTTCTTTCTCTGCTTCTCTGCTTTCTCTTCATCCTTTCTCCTCAAGATTCTCGGATCCCTTTTATATGCATTGTCAACAAGAGTGCGTATTCGTGCATATTCCTCCTTTCTAGCCTTTTCTGTTAGTTTGGCATTCTGTCTCTCCATCCATCTCTTATGATCACGAGACTCTGCTTGCTCAAGCTCAAACTCGTCTGCATGTGGGAACTCCCTCCAGCTTTTAAAGGTGTACCAGAAATTATAGAAGCTATCAACCTCCTTCAAGGGAGTGCTGTCATCACCTAAAGATGGGACTGGCTGGGTAACTGACCACCTACCATTTCTCATAAAAGCAGGACCAAACACCTTGAAGAAGTCTTGTGCGGCACAGTCAGTGGGAATTTCATCATCAAATTCATCTGATGAGTCATATATTCTTCTTTTCACAGGATCAGTCAAAATTTCATAGGCTTCTTGGATGGCTTTAAAGTGACTCTCTATTTCATCTTTTTTTGCTTGTTTTGCAGCCTCTGTTGCCTCAGCAAGAAGTATAGCAGCCTGTTTGTCAGGATGGTATTTTAGAGCAACTTCCCTGTAGCTTTTGCGTATCTGTTCTTCAGTCGCAAGATACCTCAAATGGCTCAGACCCAACAAAGCATAATGATCTTGTTGCTTGTCTCCACTACCAGATTTCTTCTTACCTTTGCTGCTGTAACTATCAGCTGATACATATGTTTGTTCCTTCTCATTAGCTACCTTCTGATCTTCAGTGTCTGTACTTTCCTCCTCCCAACCAATGAGTTTTAAGGCAGCAGAATGGAAAGAATGTCCAGCAGGCTCGAAGTTGGAAGCTTTAATCGGAAAACAATTTGAAGAAACATAGAGTGGCTGTCCGTCTACAAGTTCTTGCGAGTAGGTAATAAGCTGAAAACCAGTTTTGATGGTCATACTGTTTATAAGGTCCCACAATGTAACAAGAAGTGTAAAGGTATGAATCACAGGAGTGATTTCCCTTCAGCACAGGAACTGTTTCGCAATGGAGATTGCAACAATCTCCAAGCTGCAGTCACACAAACACAACTTTAGACAGTAGAAATGGTGCCAAAGTTATTAGAGCACAGTAATTGGCAACGCTCAAGAAACAAGCATGGGAAATAAGATGAGAGGAGGGGAATGGTTGTCCCTAGAGGCAACTGGAGTTGCTTTATGAACATTTATAAATTTATCATCTACAAATCTGAAGTAATGATTAATGAAAAATCTATTATGTAAGGGAAACATCTCGGAACTCTAGAAACAACACAACCACTAACATAACATGTCCAACATTCTAAATCAAGGATTAGAAACAAACAAAAGTTCAGCACTGGCACCACACAACCCGGATTACCAATCCAACAGACTGCAAAAACAATCACACCACCAGGGTATACATGAAACTCAAATCGCAGTAGCTGTTATCTGTTCCAGAATTTAGCACATATCAGGAAAAGCCCCAATTACAGCCTCAAAACAAACCCTAGAAACGAAAAAGGCAAGAGCAACATAAAATCCCATCTATCACAAGCTGCAGCATAGATGCTGATTAAGCACAAACGCCCATTCCAGCAATTGAATCAGTCCCAAAATCCCCTCTTAGTCATAGGGTTTTATGCGATTAACCTAACAAAGCAAAACCCATAATTTCACAAGTAAAAAAGATTCAGACTTGAACTCAACCCAGGTTTTTGGATTGAAAACAAAGTCCGATTGCACCAACATCAAATCGAACAACAAAATCAGAAACGACCCTGATCGCAAAGGCACGAAAACCCACAATAAAGAGTGAAACAATCACAATCGGATTCATTTGAAAGAAAGAACCAAAAAGAAAGGAAGAGCGGCTAACCTGAAACAGAGAGGAGGGAAGAAATGAAGCAAAAGAAGAGAGCCCTCTTTCTCGGTAAAGAGGCCAACTGTAGAGAAAGAGAGAGAGGTATGGTGCGGTTTTGGGGTGTTTGTATTTTGGTGCTTGGTTAGGGTTTTTGATGACACAACACTTACACAACAACAAAAAGGGAATAGAGGGAGGATGGGCACACAAGTAATTTGAGGTAGAATCTAGGGGTTTGCTTGTAATTAACTGTGCATAAGGTAAGGTAAGGTAAGGTAAGTGCCTGATTTTCATTTTCCTTTGGCTCAAAGATTTTGAAGTTTCCAAAAGGTGGTGGGATGGGATGTGATGGGCCACGTGCGAACCCAAGACAGGCATAATAAAGGGTTAATTATATTTTAATCCACTTGAATTTTAGTCAACTTTTAACTTACCACTGAAATTTTTTTCTCCTAATTTAGCCACCGGAATTCTATGATTATTTCATTTAGACTGTTCCGTTTAGAAAAATTAGGCTTCCGTGACGACATTGTAAGTGGGTGATTTGTAAAGTTTTAAAAGTTTTGAAAATATAAAAAAAATGAAAGACGTGGTAAAATCTTAGTGGCTAATCTAAACATAATATTTAATTAAAAAATAAATAAATTCACTGAAAAAGAAGAAAAAAAATGATTATCTCTACAACCTTCAAAGTCTTCGTCTCCCTTACCGTCACCCATTCCTACTAAAATTCTACCACCACAGTCTCTCATAACCACCACATTAGAATTTGCCTCACCTATAACACAATCACTAACCTCCATTTCTCGTGAATGCGATTTTTTTTTCCTTAATTTTTGCCAAATTTTCTCCCTTGTTCAAAGAGCAAAGGAGTTAGAGACTCTGCATATCATGAGGATGTGGCGACAAGGTGATAAAGGAAGCTACCAAGCTTGTGCCGGCACTCTTCTGCACCCGATTTCAAGGTAGGCGCTTTGTTGGGTATTTTTGGGACGGTCAGGAGGTTGTTATGATGGAAGATGGCATGATAAATGGCTTTTTTGTGTTTGATCTCTTTTTGATGAACTTAACTCAAGAAGACGAGTGTGCATCGCTGCCACTGTAATTTTGGGCCAAAAGGACTAAGTTCTTTTTTTAAAAAAAAATACGGGTCTTCTTGGGTATAAGTTGGAAGACATAGACTACTGAAAATATGAGAATCCAACAAAACTGAAAAAAAAATTGTAATTTGGAGGATTGTTAACCATAAGTTTTAAGTTTTGACTAAACAACTTTGACAAATGGGTGTGCTGTGTTCACTAGGGAAAATGGAGGAGTGGGTTTGCGGTGTGCTATGGCGGTGATGGGAGAATGGTGGTAGCGTTTGGTTTTTAGGGTGTATTTTTGGTAAGTTTAATTAGACGGACCGATCATAACATATGTCGCAAATCTGTGTTGTCCGTTAACCTAACTAACGAAAACTCATAGGTGAGTAACAGAAGTAGTCATTTGAATTTTAATTGAGAGTTTAGGTGGCTAAATTTAGGGAATAAAAATATTCAGGTGGTGAGTCAAATTTCGACTAAAATTCAGGTGGTTAAAATGTAATTAATCCATAATAAATAATGTGAAAAAAAAAACAAATTATGACCAAAACTAAGCAAAATTCTTTGAAAGGCTATATGGGGATTAGCTATGAGCTCATTACGAGTGAATAAACCTTTTTCTAAAGTACTCGATTTTTATCCACTCAACTAGGATATTTAATCAAAGAAAAAAGTGTGGAAGCATTTGAAATTTTTCTGAAATTACAACAGTACTTGACTGAATTTCCACCCAATGAGCATATTTTGATGACTTCTTTTTTTTGTTTTGATGATTGTTGATTCAAGATTAAAGTAAATAATGAGAATGATGGAATGGTAATTGTTGCCATAGTTGTCAACAATTGCAATATATTTTGATAAAATAAAAACAATCAGAATATAGTAAGATGCAAGAAATTTGAAAACTTACTTAAGATATTTAAATCTGATTATTAAGATTTTTTTAAATGGATATTTGAGAGATAATAAAAACTTGCAATACATCAATATATGAGCAATTAATGCACGGTCGTTTTGAATCGTTAGGCTGCGTTTGCAACACTAGATGAGACTGACGCCAAAGTATTGGACTAAACAACAGCACTGCGCTTACTACATTTGGTATGTTGGTATTGGATTGGACTGTTATGTTGCGTTATGTTTGGTTAACAGTGAACTATATTGGACTAAAAGTAATAATGAGTGTATTACCCATGAAGTTGTTGGCTTAGAAAAGCCTAAGAGGCAGGTAGGGGTGTGAAAGCTTTCTCCTTAATCGCGTACTTGGTTTCTGATAAACCAAATGGTTTCTTCACAAACCACGCACTCACAAATCTGTCCATACACTCAAGCTAAAAGATAGAAGGAACAAGGACAAGAGATGACACAACGATTTTAGAGTGATTCCCTATCCACTAGGTACCTCCACTACCTAAAGGGCTCCCTTTTAGGATTTTAAACACACACTATATTAGGCTTTTTTATGATGACAAACTTTATGTTGATTTCTACAAAAACTAAGGTTAGAAAGAAAACACTTTATATAAGCACACTTCCTCTGTTTTGTTGCACTCCCTATAATTTTTTTTTTTTTTTTTGCTTTAAGCACCTTTGGCTAGTCTGCTAACAACAGCTTCATTCATAGTAAAAATCTTTCAATGGCAGTAGCACAACAAAGCAAGAATGAATCATTCATGCACTATAACATAGTAAAAAACCATATTTTAACATCTCTCTCCCTTTTAGCATCAACAAAAAGATACAAGTATGAAGGGTAGATCAATAATAATCAAGTATCACTTCCTTCATAAAGGATCAAAACATAACCAAATATCTAAAAATAAAACATAACATAGTTCAAAATAAAAACTAAAGTTAAAACCATGAGAGGAACCATGAATAAAACCAAGAACTGTTCAAAATGCAAACGTATGTCCTATAAGCATCAGTCTTTGAGTGCATCACTCATCATCAGTATCAGTACTGGAAAGCAAGACAACAATCAGGTCAAGAGTGGCCATCACTTTATCTTCAAACTCGATCATCTATTCCTTGATTTCTTGCAGAGTCTCTTCCAAAGCTACAACCCAAGTAGAGAGATCTTCCAACTAAGGGTTCTTGGCCTTAGGCTTTCTATCACAACAAAATTTCCTTTAGAATTAGGCTTGATGAACATCTTGGTTAGGGTTTGGCTACTAATGGGTTCAGGACTGATTGTCTTGTCCCCCTAAGAAGGTTTCTTTGACTACTTCCTTGCCAGCAAGGTAATCAGAGCTCCACAGCTTCGCACTTTATATGTTTCCATATGAATAAGGATTAAAGTCCCATAGCAGATAAGATCTTCTTTCAGAATACATACAAGCATCCATTGATCACACTTCTTGATTGTGGTTCGGTGCCATGGTCACGGTAAAACCACACTGGTCAGTATATAAATGAGAGCCCGATTATATGGAGAAAAGTCCTTGTACTTTCCACGCTGACTTGCATTCCCGAACAACATTTTGTTCTACTCAACATCAAATGGAGTCCCTTTGATTTTGGTGTCTAGGGTTTGACAGACTTTGATTTTCCTAAGTTTCATCCTGAGAATTTCAATAATATCTTTAGTAGTAATCAGAACTTCCTTCCCCTTGATTCTAGTTTTTATGGACCCATTCTCACCAAATTGATCAAATTAAGCATTAAGGTGCTTGTAGAACTCCTTCACTATCTTCTCATACACCTTGTCCTTGAGAGATGCAAGGAATCTAAGCTGTGCCTTTCTAAGAATTTGGTCACGCCTAGAGCTTTAAAGTCTTTCACAACCACATTACATGGTGGTGTGAAGAAGAATTTCTTCACCGTCTTCTTACTTGCATCTAATTTCTTCTTAGGCTCTCCTCTAGCTTTCTTCTTAAGTTGTTGGACTGGGGTTTCATCCTCATCCTCTTCATCCTCATGATTACCTACTTGATCTTCTTCATCATTCTCATCCTCAGTGTCCTCTTTATCCCTATCCTCTTCATCTTTATCACTATCATCAAGCACATACTCTAAGTCATCCTCGGTTTCATCTTTTATCTTCCTCTTCTTAGATGTTTCTAGCTCTTCAGTAACTTCTTCTTCAAATTCTTCTATTTCTGATCCATACTCATCTTCTGATTCAATCTCCTCCTCAGACTCAGGTTCTACCATCTTTCTTGCTCATAGGCTTAGGGTCTTGTTTCTTTGCAGCCAACTCTACAGGTGGAGTCCGAATGGTGATGTTGGTGTTCTTCACCTAGATGGCAGCCTTTCTTCTTCTTCTTCTTCTTGCCAGATGTTCTTCATCTTTCTCTTGTTGAACAAATTCATCAACATCCTTTGGATTCTGCACATCATCAGTTTCTACACTTAGTTTATCTACAACCACTGAATCTCCTTGTTAAATTGAGTCAACAGCTTCTTTGCCCACCTTCAGAACCTCTGTTATCAGCACATCATCCTTATCATCATGTGCATATTATGGAAGGTTCAGGTCTATAGTCTAAACCTTATCACTTGGTTGTGGTATGGTTTCTGTATGAACCACTTTTAGAACCATCGCTGGAACTGCTATTGGAACCATCGCAGGAACCGCTTTGGTTTGTTCCCTTACCAATGCTTTCTATGACCCTGCTTACATCAACAAAGCCAAGGAAAAATATTTTTTCAGCAATTTCAATAGACTTCACAATATTAGCCCTAGATGACTCAATAATAGTAGATTTTTCAACAACAAAAGTAGGTTTTTGCATGACTGGTGTGGTTGTTTCAACAATGATAAATGCAAGCATAAAAGCACTGATTGGATCTGGGTTTAAGATGTCAGATTCAGAGAAATTACCCGATGAATTAACATGCAGAGATGGATTGACAATTGAACTCGCTGGATTTGGGGCTTACTCTTTTTGAATCCAAGGATCACGCTCGCGCTAAGGGTTATCACTAGTCTCTTCGCCATATTGAAGGAAAGTGCTGGAACTTTGAATCTTCCAAGCTCTTTAGTTGTTTTCCTTTTCGGTGAAGTCAGTTTAGGACCTTTGCTTGTAAAAACTTTTTGCCTTTCTCCTTCTCAGCCAGTTTCTAGACATGCACCACCTTTGTAGCTTCTAGCTTTATCCTTCCAGCTGGTCGATGATTTGTAGCTTTTGTGGAAGAGAGTTTAGGTGTTTGTTTGGAAGCACTCTCTTTGATTTTGAGGCTTTAGAGTCTTTTTTATTGTGATGTTTTTTTGGATTAGCTTTTCCATAACTTCCTATTATATAGAAACTAGGGTTCTAAAGGAGAAGATCTCGTTGAGGTGTGTGTCTTTTTGGAAATATGAGTGTTTGAGAGAGTTTCTGATTGTGGAGAGGTTTTTGAATTAGAGAAAGAAAAATAATGTGGGGGGGGGGGGGGGGGGGGGGGAGAGAGAGAGAGAGAGAGAGAGAGAGAAAAACAGTTGTGTGAACACCCAACCTTGGCCCATGCATATTTTGTTAATTTAGATTTTTAATATATTTTACTTGGTGATTATTGAGATACTTGAATCCTAGGTCAAAGTATATTAGAGGTCCAATTTAATAGAATATGGGTATTTTATCTGTTTGGTCTTTTTTATTTGTTTTAGCCCATTATTATTGAGATGATTGTAAGTTAAAAATAAATATAATATCTGGACCAATAAGATATAGATCCTCCAGCAATAGCAACTCATTTAAACACATTATTTGCAGCCAATTTTAATTCTTATCTTCGTAAAAATTCAGAATAAAATATATCTTTTTCCTATTTTGTGTTTTATAGTGAAATGAGTAGAAAAAAGTATACTTTCATATGTATTTGATAAAAATGAAAAGCTAGGGTGTAGGTTACAAGTTAGGGGTATTTCTAGGTCAGAGAACATTCTAGAGGGTGTAGAAAACAAGTAGAAATCGAAATTAAAGAGGAAAAGTGAAGAAAAATAAAAAGAATAGGAACAGTGAACAGGTCCTGGCGGACAAGTATAGAAGACCGCCAAGTCTTGGCGGACATGTCGAGGACATGCGGACTTGTTTTGGAAATTTTTTTATTTTTCCTATTTTTTATTTTAACTCTCAACCATCAGATTTAGGGGTTCAATCTCGAATCTAGGATGAATAGGACGACCCCTGAGACCCTGAACACTATAAACAGAGCCCTTTACACACAAATTAAACACGCAATTTTCTCTTCTTTTCTGCTTACAATAAGCATAGAGCGCTTGGAGAGACCCTACTTCTCTAAGCTTAGGAATTTTTAGAGGAGTTGTTATTCTAGAGAAATTTCGTGGAGAGGAGCAACAAAGAGTTGACAACGAGAAAGATCAAGAGGAGAGCAAGGAGAAGGCGGCTGAGGGCAATTTCGGTGGTGAAGAGACGGTGAACTCGAGTAGAAGGAGTTGTTGTGCACAGTCTCAGTAATTCAATGATATCTGGAGTTCTAGAAGTCGGATTGTTGCAATCTTAGTGTCTCTGGAAAGCTAAGAGAAATATCTACAACTTTGTTGTTGGGCTCCGAAGCTAATTTGACCTTTTTTATAATCATTGCCCTTGAATTCGACAGACAGATTCTGTCCGAAAATCCAAGTAAGTATTCTAACTCTTCTCTGATTTTGAATTTTGTTGTATGCTGATGATTTGATGATGCTATGATGATTGCTACTGTTATGTTGATGTAATTTGTGTGGATGAACTACTAGAACTACGTGGCTTTGACCCCGTTCACGCAGGTACGTTGGTCGTCTTAAGTTGCCAATGGGATGCAA
The DNA here is from genome assembly GCA_028386065.3 of Turnera subulata. Classification (NCBI taxonomy): domain Eukaryota; kingdom Viridiplantae; phylum Streptophyta; class Magnoliopsida; order Malpighiales; family Passifloraceae; genus Turnera; species Turnera subulata. The sequence continues at coordinate 29,311 of JAKUCV010005465.1, read as the reverse complement.
GCCAAATTATGTGTCTTCTTTTTGTTTTGTTGCTGTGATGTTGATGATGAGTTGTTGTGTCGTGTTGTACTGTGATACGTGTAAGAACTACATGAGCTTTGAACCCGATCGCCGGTGTGAACACCCAAACTTGACCCACGAATTTTCTACTAAAATTGGATTTTAAACATACTTGAACCTTGAATTGATGAGATGATTCAAACCTAGGAACAAGACATGTCATGAATTTAACTTAGTAGAAATGATATATTTTAGTAATTTGGACCTTTATGTATTTGAACCCTAAGATTAATGAGATGATTTAATCTTAGAATAAAATATATAATAAGGTTTATTTAGGATGGAATATATTTTAGTTACTTGGGCCTTTTATCTATTTCTTAATCCAATTATATTGAGATGATTTATTTTTGGGTTAAGAATGGGTTTAAGGGCCCAAGTTAATTCTCCAGAGTTTGATTAGCCCATTAACACAATTCTTGCAGCTTAAGTTTAGCTCTGATTTTCATGGAAAATCATAGTTAAATCATCATTTAATTAGATTTTGTGTTTTTGGTATGATTTTGCTCAAAATGGGTGTCAATGTGTAATCAATCAATAATGGAATAATTTAAGGGAGTAATAATCAAGTAATTGAGTGATTATGGGTTGATTACGCGGTAGGATCAAATTAGCATCAAATTACGCGGTAGGATCAAAGGGGATTGGGGGTTCGAAAATGGAAAGAACGGGTGACACATGAACTGTCGGGCGGTCCTCTCACGACGACCGCCAGGTGCAGGCGGACATCCGATTGACCCGAAGAAGAAGGTGTAAGGAAATAGGTGAATAGGCCCAAGTGATTTTGAGTCGGGTATTTACAGTTGGCGACTCCGCTGGGGAAGTAGTGGGTTCAAGAAACTTTGTGCAATTATAGAATCTTGTGTGCCTTTTTTACTTGTCATCATAGGTGCCTTGCATTCATGATGATTGTTGTGAAGCCTTTACCGTAAGAGGGCGAGGGAATCCAAGTCCACCACATGCTTTCTTTAAGCGATGGCGATTTGAGTGAATCCGTTTTCTCGATGCTTAGCAATGATGGGGATTAATGGGCCTTGGACCTCATGCGATATCCATTATCACATGTGAGTAGATCAACCTATTCCCTAGCAGCAGTCTCTTGGCCCCCAACCAGCTGCATACTTGAGCATCTCATGCATGATGAATCAATAAGTGGTACGTGCATTTTGTGTGATTGTTGTTGTGGATTCTTGTATGTGTGAATAGAATGTTTTTATTTCAATAAACCAGAAAAAAATGAAAAATATATAAGAAAGTGTGTAGTGGAAATTTTTTTTCGTTGGGCCCGCCCCGCACCTGCAAAGGGCGCTGCCCCTTGACTCCACCTGCTAACTGGCTAACAGGACCGCCATACTAACTTTGTGTAGGGTGCCAGGTTGTGTGGGTATGAACTGATGAGTCTAGTAGATGAACCCTAGGGGTGTAAGTATATATGCCTAAGCTGATATTAGATTTTTTGGTGTTGTTGCCCAGTTGACATATATGTTCAATCGGTCTACCTTGTCTTAGGGAACTTACATTTGCATACATTGGGCATTGCATCACATGTTTTTCAAAATATAAAACACAAATTGGAGCTAGGGTGTTTCACTTTTTTAAATCCTCATTTTTGGGCTTGAGTCTTGAAAGAAAGAAAAGGAAGAGATGTTTTGAAAGAACAATGAAACATGATTATGAGTGTATTCCATCACACTTTTTTACTGTTTTCAAATGTCTTGAGAGAAAACAAAGCTTGAGTCTAGGATTCCTGATGACCATGAACCCTATCACTAGAATTGAACCCTTAGGACACTAGGGGTGGGTAGTGCCTTAGTTGGAAGGAGATGGTGAAGATATTAGGGATGTGGGATATATCATAAGGCGATGAATCTCAGTAGACGGGGAGGTGGGGAAGACATTGGAAGTCATGGAGGTATCCTGAGGTAGAAGGTGGGAAGAAGGCAGAGACAATGACGAAGCATCAACTTAAGACACCAAGGCGACTTTGGGCCTTCTCGTGAGAGGAGATGTAAGCCCCAATATTTATAGCAAAAAAGGGGAGACCGAATGACTTGGTTAGGCTTTCTCGTGAGAAGAGATGCAGGCCCTACTAACTATAGTAGGAGAGATGAAATGAGGTGACCTAATCAGACCATGCTCAAGGATGAAGATGTAAGCCCCGACTTTTACCTGTGAATCGAGTTGACAAGCCGAGATGAGAAGCTGAGAGAAGAGCCATATGATGAGAGACCAAACTGTCAAGCCAAGTCGAGTTGTCAAATCCAAATGCCAAGTTAGGAAGCCATGGAACTGGGATGCAAAGCTGAGCCGAGCTATTGAGGTTTGAGTATACAAGTTAAGACAAGCTGAGGGGTCTTCTGATGGGTAGCAATGTAAATCTAGTCTTGGGGAGGAACAGATGTAAGTCATGAGGGAGAAGTGATGAGGGGCAAAGAAACCACTACTAGAAAAAGGCCATTTACTCTCGGATTTAGCAACGGATTTTTTGCGTTTTGTGACGAATTTTTGGAATTGCAACGGATTTTGTCACGGATTAAATCCCTGATTAAACCCTTCGTTGCAAATCCAGTTGTGAGGGAATTTGTGACGGACCCCTCTGCGACGGATTTAGCGAGGAATGGTGCCTCACAAATTACGACGGGCGTACATCCCTTGCAATTGGTCTGTCAGTGATACCCTCACTAGTTGCTAGTGTTTTTTCCCTCTATCCCTTACTCTTTGTAAGGGAATAAAAGCCTCACAAATTAATTCATTACTAAATCCATCGCAAACTATATTTACAAAACCAAAAAAATAAATTAATCTAATATATTAATATATGCTCCTAATTTCATTTTAAATTAATTTAAAAAAATTTAGTGACAAGAAAAGCAACATAATGAAAAATTAATAGCAAAAATAAAAAAAATGTGCACATCTTTATTGCAATATTTTTACACAAATACAAAAAATTAATTGTAATACAATAAAACAATTATAACGGGTTTTACAAAATAAAATACAACATATTAAGTTGGAATCCAGCGAAAGAAGATCCATAACTATATGCCCGAAAAAACTATTTGGCCGCCAACAGATCTGATCGAAACTTCAAACCACAGATAGATCTGCTCGAAAACTTCAAACCATGGATAGATCTGCTCGAAAACTTCAAACCACAGATAGATCTGCTCCTAAAATTCAAGTTCTCCACACCATCCTCTAGATCTGTTATAAAACCAACAAATCCAAGTACCACTAACTCGATTAACTATAGATCTTCGGCAAATCAACACACAAAAAAATACAAACACAAAAAGAGGAAGACGGGTCCTTACCCGTCAAAGCCACACACGGCTGGAGCACAAAAGTCATGCTTAGAACAACCCTGAGCAACGCCGAAACACGTACAGATGGAAGCGGCGTCAGGCTCGGTAGCCGCATCGGCGCATCAAAACCACCTCGATTCGAAGAAGACAACCGAGAACTACCACCATCGATCTTGCCTCGCCGGAGTCGCATCCCTCCCCATCAACACAAGCGAGGCTCGCCTCGACTTCTCCGCCTCACGATCCATCACGTACATCGGCAAGAGGAAATCAAGAGGAGATCAAGAGGAGGAAGCAATCAAAAGCAATCTAGGAGCCATGAGGGTGGGCAATCTGAGTGGAAAGACCTGACACGAGCATTCTCAGAAAAAAATCTATCTCTCGAGTTCTAGGAGTCAGATTGCCGTGATCTTGGACTCTTTGGAAATATTAGAGGGAGTGCTACAACTTTGCTCTGAGACCAAAAGCTGAATCGACCATTTTCATCGTCCAAAATCCAGAAGAAGACGACTCACAGATTCTGTCCAATAGCCGAGATAAGTATTCTAACCCTTTTTAATTGTGCATTTTATTGATTGCTGCTTGCTGGTTATTTGATGATGCTTTCATTGATTATGTGATTGCTGTGATGTCATGTCAAGAACTACGTGGGCTTTGAACCCGGTCGCCAAGGTACGCAGGTGGTTTCTAGTGGTGGAGACTCAAGCCCAAATGTTTTTATTTTTCCTTTTTGTTTCGTATCTTCTTCTCCTACCCCTCCAATTCAACGTTGTAATTTTTATGTGATTCGTTTCCACACTTGCATACCTGCACAAAGCACACATAATTTCTTCAATTGCACAAGGTTTCGACCCAACTCGGATGGATGCCTAACACCTTCCCATCCGTGACGAACCACCGATCCCATGTCTTTGGTTCGCCATGACCGTATAGCCTAAAGGAGTCATGTAAAGTTTTTCCCAAATTTTGCCCTTAATAAAATTTGGGTGGCAACTCCATTGACATGAGATTGATCCGAAGAAGAAGGTGTAAGAAAATAGGTGAATAGGCCCAAGTGATTTTGGGTCGGGTATTTACAGCCGGATTTTTCAAAGAGTTTTAAAAGCTCCTCCTATTTTGTTGCTCCCCCTGTGGTTTTCAATTTCTGCATAAAAGATTAGTCGATTGTATGTTTAACACGAAGTAGAGCAGCATTTACAATTTATAAGTTTGATTTTTAACAAAAAAAAAAATTATCTCAGTCGTATGTGTAGTTATAATAAAAACCATATGTAACGTTTTTCCACACTCCTATATAAAACTGACTGATTAATCAATAGCGTGGTTTAAAAAAAAAAACCATATTTCCATAATTCCTACATAGTCAATCAAAGTGTGGTTTTTACAAAAACCACATCCACACAGTTCCTGCATAGTCAATCAAAGTGTGGTTTTTATGAAAACCACTTCCACACACTTCCTGCACATAATCAACACAATAGATTTCTCCCCGTTTTGGCATTGACATAAAGGGATTATAAACAGAATACCATAGCAAATAAAGAGCATATTTTATGCAGAATGAACATTCAAAAGAGTAGAACAATCATCCATATAAAAAACAGATATTCCGAAAGAAACATAAGATAAAAAAATATCCTAACGAACCGAAACCATAGTAAGAACCAGATAATCCCCAAAATAAACATGATCTAAATGTAATGGATGAGTTTTAAAAGCATTAGATCTGAAAAGATTTCAATCTTCATCAGAAGGGACTAGAGTGGTTAATTTGGAGATAACCTGTTCAAATTTTTTCTTCATATCAGCTTTCAATTTCCTTACCTCTTCACGCAAAGAACCAAGATCAATTTCAAGGAAGCTAATCCGAGTTGCAAGTGTAAGTTTCCCTAGGCTATATGACATTCATATAAAACGGAGATATGCAGCGGAAGACAAGGGAAACAACCAAGAACACATGTGAAGCTAGTAAACCGTATAACAATTTTTTACTTACTTGTAGTGTTAGGATCTTTCACCTAAGCCGGAAACCGAATCAGTAAGAGCAAGAAGAAGACCTGCTCCTCTACGGTATCCACACGAACCGTGATAGCTTGGAATCGTCCCACGAAACAAGCTTCGAGCTCCCCGGACTGAAGTGCTAGCAACAAAACCGGGGCTGTGTGAAAGGTGTGTTTTAGCTCTTCCTTTCTTTCTCAAAGAAGAAGAGATATTGAGAGGATGTGTGTGTTTATGTGTGGACTGAAAAACCGCTCAAGGAAGGAGAAGGGAGCAGCAAAAACGTTCAGCCAAGCCTCACTTAGGTAGTGAATGATCTGATCATTCAAACCAAGTGGAGACACAAGGTAGTGCAAGCAATGGCCTACCACCTTTGGCCCATCACCCACTAAACCATATCTTAGACAAGATAATGTAGCTCCCATCATTCTTTCCAGCACAACACACACAACACTCCACTCATGTCTGATCAATCATTATTGATCCAAAACCGGCCCTGGTTCAAC